>VYXC01005843.1:678261-708941 GCA_013397175.1 Platysteira castanea
CTGCTGCCGTTCTCAGGCCAGAACGGCAGCGGCGCTGCAGGACGGGCCCCGTGGCCGGTACCTGTTCCCGTTCCCCGTGCTCCCTGCCCGCCCCGAGCCTGGTCCAGCGGGGAGCCCCGTCCCTCCATCCCGCCGGGAAGCGCCAGCGGGGCAGCGGGGTGATGTCACCGCTGTCGCTGCCCGCCGATGTCCTCCTGCCAGCCCGTCTGGCCGCCGGCCCCGGCCCCGCCGCCGGCCCTGCTCGGTCCCGCAGGGCGGAGAGCCGCGGGCAGCATCCGGGCGGGTCCTGCGGAAGAATGGGATGCGGGCTCCGCAGGGTGCCTGTGCCACAGGCACAGGGAAACCGGGAAGAGGACCGAAGGACTGGGGTGGGGAGAGGCAGCAGCTGAGTCGGGAAACGGGGCTAGAGGTAGCGGCCTGAAGAGAAGCCGGGCTGCATTGAAGGGCAGGACGAAACGGGACACGAGTGTGCAACGCAGACCCAAGAATCCATCCCTGGTGCTGGGCCATCCTGGGGGAATGGGAGGAGCCCCTTCGGAGGACAATAAACTCTGGAATGAGGGTGTGGGCTGCTCCTCGCTCCCCCCCTCATTCCACATGCATGATGATACCATATCCCTCAATCTCGCTGGCTTCTTGGGGGTTTTTTCTTTCTTTTTTTTCCCTTTTCCCAGAAATTCTATTTTGAAGACAACCAAAAGGAGAACGTGTTCTGGGTGTGGCTGCATGTGATTTACCCAATAGCCAAAGTGGGGGGGCACCGAAGGGGAAAAACAGAGCGTCTGCTGCTGAAAGGAGTGGAAGCTGAGGGCTGCAGTAAGTGATGGGGGACCTTGTCTTTTCTTTCAGTGCTCCTCGAAATGACTGAAAAGTAGAAGAGAATAGAGAGAGATAACGTGGGGAAAACTTTTCTTTGCATGCTGAGGGTGTGTGTTGAGCAGGGCTTAGCCACCTGCATGGGAAAAGAGATGGGGACTGGAGAAGGGAGATGGAAAGAGGAACAAAGCAGGTGGCATTACAAGTTCAGTCCGGAATGTTTCAGAAATACCTGGAAAACTGGCCACATGAGGAGGGAGACGGGAGGGAGGCTGGGAAGACCAAATGGTCTTGAGAGGAAAATGGGGCCAACAAGCAAAGTTTCTGAGGTATAGGGGAGGGTATACCAGTTCCTGCCTTAACTTTCTTCTGTTCTCTCCACTCCACAGGGATGAAGACCTCTGGAACCTGTATACTGTTCTGTCTCTTAACACTCTTCTTGTCCCCACCTGGTGAGTCCTTATGCCCCGGGGAAGGATTTCTTCCCCATTTGGGCCCCACGGAGTTTCCTACACAGAGTAATGTGCAATGACCTAAGGACAAAGACAGAGCTATGTAGAGGGGTAGTGAAGGGGGAAGGACTGAACAGGAAAGGCAAGGTGGATTGTAAGGAAAAAATTAGGAACTGGAAATGGTTTGCCATCTGTGACACTCTCCAGTAGGTACTGGGAGTCACAAGAAGACAGGTCCACAGCTTCTACTGCAGGTATGTTATAGCAAGCAAAACATCCAGATCAAGTTGAGAGAGAGGGTTAGGTGTGCTTTGTGCTTACTGCCGTACCACCTGTGTATGCATGATCTGCAGGGCATTTCCCAGTGCTCTGCAAAATTTTTCTGTCATGGTTGTGACATATTTGCTGTCACTAGCAGTTCCTGCTGGAATGACGTCATTCCAAGCCATTCGACTGCTGGGAGGTTATGTAGTATTTGTACAGCTGTTTTGGGAAACTTCACCTCTGTAGTTCAGACCATTCTTTGCTTGTGGTGGTGGTGGTTGTGGTTATTGTTATTCTTTTTGGTCTCCCCATGACTTTGTTCGCTTGGAGATACTTTGGCAAAAATTCAGATCAAATTTGGGTTTTTTTTAAAAAGGCACAAAAACAAACAAACAAACAAACAAACAAACAAACAAACAAAAGAAATGCAAAAAAACCCACCAAAAAAGCAAGAAGGCAGCATCAGACATTATAGACAGAAGACTCAGGACAGAGAGTGAAAGAGGATTAATTTCAGGAATGGACAAAGCTTCATCCAAGAAAGACTGTATGGAGGAGAGAGATTGCTACCTATCATGTTCAAATCAGGTTATTCCAATACCCTCCTTGGTCCTCCCCTCATGCTGAAGCCTGATTTTGCTCCAAGTAGCACTTTTTCCTGTAAAGGTGCACAATAGACAATGTCATGTTTATGACTGTGAAGCAGAGAGATTAGGCATCTAAGAGCTGATCTTATAGATGGACTATGATTTGAAAGAGGAAAAAAATAGTCTGTGGTTTTAATTATGCATGAAGGAAGCCTGAAAGGAATATTTCTTACTTTTGTGTATTTTGTTGTAGCACTCCTCTTCAGGTTTGTTTGTTTAACTTGGAAAATAACAGGAATCACCAGCTGGTCTCTCACTGTTTCTTTTGATTTTGGGTAAGCTACAGATTTGGTGAGTTAGGGTTGCAGTTCTAGACCTCAAGGATGAATTTACTGCAACTTGGATAAGAAATTCCAGTTGTTTATAAGGCTTATTTATAGGGTACCATAGTAAATATAAATTGAAGTGATTGAAGGTGGGATAAGAAAATCACCCATTTTGTGTCCTTGCCTGGTATGCAGAGATTTCACTTCACTTATGTCCTTTTGTTTTAGAATTGGACCGGTTTTCTGTTCAACCCCTAGGGGAAAACAAAATTTGTAATAGCTGACTTTTCAGTGTTAGAAAAGAGGGAGGAGCCTCCCTGTCTTTTCTACATGTCTCTTCAAATCCAGCACTGCTGGCTTCTGCAATGGTTTCAGAATTTGCATCCTTCCTTTTGCATCAGGAACAAGTGAGAAAGTGCTCAACACCGTTTTCTTCTCTACTTGTTACAATTAAGAGATTAGTTAGAACAGTGAAAATTTTGGGCTGTATTAAATTGTGTACTTAAGTTATTATACATGCCTGACTCTCCCTGGGTTAATTACATGTCTGGCTCTCCCTGGGTTAATCGCCAGCAGCCGAGCCCTTGCTGGCAGCTGGGTGGGGAACAGAATATCAGGGTCCAGCAACTCCTGTAATGCTGTAGAGCAGGATTATGTAGGGTCCCAAGAGACCCTCTGCAGCCTGCAAGTAACTGCCCTTGGAATGTGGAAGAACTATGACAAAAACTCCAGACCTGATAGTTTTTACCCGCACAGTGCTCCCATTAAGAGCAGAAAGCTGCAGGCTGAGTTCACAAGACGTAGTGGGATGTACTAATTTTTGGGCTGCACACATCCCTGCAGTGCCCCAGATCACTGGCTTTTTCCTGCCAACTCCTTCCTTCATCCCACCCCAGTTATGCAGACATTTCCCTCGTCTGTGGCTAGCAGGAAATATTTTCCTATTCCTGGCTGCTGTAAGGAAGCAGCTCTGTCACCCTTTATATTTGAACAAACAAACAGTCTAGCCTGGCTTCAATTTCTTCTCTTCCACGTAGCATGCACAGCCAAGCCTTCATCATCCCCCTTCTCCAGTTCACCCAGGAGCCGAGAGAGGAAATATTATCTGCTCTTTGTTCCATACCCAGGCTGGATGATTTGCCTAAGGAGCTGCAAAACCTGCAGCCTGCTTTTTACTGTACCAATGACTCAATCTGTGACCCCAAGTGAATAGTTTCCATTACTCAGTTTCCTCTTTTATAAAATAGAGATAGGGATTTTGCTCAGCCTCCAGAGCAGGGAGGCCACATGGATTTTTTTTCCAAAATGCATCAAAAGAGGTTTCAGAAGGGCAAAATCTGGCATCAGATCTGGAGGTATTTACCAGCTTGTTCCTGTGCCTAGCCACGGCAGCAGCAGCAATAGGATCAGGACCCACTGTATCCACAACCCTTTAAACAGCAAACACAGCCAGGAGTGGAGGCTGAGGCTGAGTGGAGAGCATTTCTCCCTTCAGCAGAGGGCAGTGGTGTCTCCTGGACAGATAAACATTAAAATTTCACAAAGCTTGCAGACTATGATAGTCTGTCTTTCTTCACTCCCCTCTCTTCTTCTCTTGCAGACTGGTTTCCATGGATGGTCAATGGGCAAGAACCAGAAAGTGTAACTGGTAAGTATTACAGGCATGTTAATGTGCTGAAAATTGCTCATGTGACCCAGCTGTCCTGTGGAGCTACAGCCTGTTTATTAGAAAATACTGTTCTTTGTTTCCTTGCCTCTGACACTGTGAGCTTACCTTTCAGTGAAGATTAAACAAGCTCTACAAGACAACCTGCTAAATGGTACACACTTTTACAAATAATTCTGTAGTGTAGGGGTCCTGAACACTTAGCTGAAGGCTATGGAGTTATGTTCACAGTCAAGGGTTGTGGGAGATCCACAAAAGCTGGTAAGCCTTCAACCATGAGATGCTTGGGGAAGTCTACCACTGCTCAGAAAAATCCTAGGGAAAATGGTGCACAGGTGGCATGGTGCTTTAGCAGTGAGGCCACTGGGAAAGGATATTGACTGGTCTTACTGGCTTTGTTTTTGTTTTGTTTTTGTTTGCTTTATCCCTCTGGACCTTAATCCATTTCTGCGACATGGTAAGATAAAACAAGTGTACATTTGCATCATGCTTCAGCACCCAAAAGGACCACAAGGGCTTGCCTTTTCTTCAAACCTGAAGTCCCTGGCTAAGCCTTCAGACATCTCCCAGCTATGATACTGTGATGTGTAATATCTGGGGTTTCCCAAAAAACTATTCAGAAGCCAGTCCAAAACATGTTCTCCAAGCATCCTTTCCTTCATGCTTTACCTCTCCATCACTACCCCAGCTTTGCCATCAGTTGCTTTTCAGAGAAAGTCATCCTCTGATGAATTTCTGCAGTCAAGCTAGGTCTTGGAGTTGCCTCCCTCCTTCTCTGCAATGAATGCCTCAGCTGTTTGTCCTAGTGCTGTAAGAGCCCTCAGGACCTTTGTTTCACAAGTCTTTCTTTCCCATCAAGATGCCAACAGTGGCCGTATCTGTGAAGACAAAATATGCATCCAGAATTCACTAAGGGTTGATACAACATGTCCACTAAGAAATCCAGTCCCAGTCACCAGAAAAGGGAGTGGATATGGGCAGGGTGGGGGTACCATGTTTGATTATGTATTTGCTGGGTTGGATCCCACTGTCTCATGAGCCTGTGATGGCAGAAGAGGTAATTCAAGCTGTCTCTGGCTAGCTGTGTAAGGGATCATAAAGTAAAGACGAGCTTTTTCAAGGACGTTCTCTTTTCCAGATGGAGTTACCCCCGACAGCAGCTCTGGTAAGCTCCCATCTCTTGCCATCTTCATGCTTCTTTTTCCCTTTTCACTACTCCTGCCTCCACAGACCCCGAAATTACCCATTATGCCCAGAAACTCCTCTTCCCACTTTTGACATGTAGCAGCATTCTTCCAGCATTTATGGCCGTCTGGGAGTCCTTTCTGTGCTCCACACAGGCGGCTGAATTTAGGGTGACTTAATGGTCTGTTCTCCAAGGAAATGCTAATCTCATCTGGTATACCAGGGCCCCCTGAAGATGTTTTCACTGCAGGAACCCATGAAATTCAAAGCTCACACATCCTTGGCTTCCAGAGAAGGTGGCAGGAACAAGGAGACTAAATGATGAGGGTGAGAAACTGGACAGGTTCAAACTGGGACACAGGTGATGTGTGTGTCTCTGCTGACAGGTAGCAGATGTGCTTCAGTGCTCAGGAGACAAAGGTGCCAAAAATCCTGAAAGTAGTAAAGAAAACCCTGAGCATTGCTGGGGTGGGGAAGTGGAAATTCTGTTCTTTCAGTACTGTCTTCCCCACTGTGCCTGCGGCTGTGTCACAGGGGGGCAGCAAAATATCTGCAAAGGGAAGGGTGGATGGAGGACTTGGAAGATGAGCACTTAGAGCACAGAGTGTGTCTCCTTAGAGAGTGAAGATGGCCTCAGGAGAAGGACACAGAGCTGATGGGAGTGTAGGCAATTGCAACAATGGGCAATGGAGGAAAAGAGAGGCTCAAGAAGGAGCCTCCTCGCTTTTTCCCACCCCACTCTGATTTCAAATCTGGCACCACTGGCCTTGGGGATGGTTTCTCTCTCTGCTGGAGAAGTGTCTCAATCACATCCCTCTGCGGTGGCGAAGACCAGGCAGGGCAGGCAGAGGGAGAACACATGTGGTCAATGCTAGAGTTCAAAGAGAGGCAGCTATGCATGGCTGTTTCTGGGGAGTGTGCTCTGAGTGTAGGGGAACTCATCTGACAGTGGTGTCTTGTTCTCTAGAACATCAGCTCCATAGTTTGTCCTCTACCCTGACTCTGCTCATCAGCTGGCTGCAGTATTTGTTGTGGGTCAGACTGCCATGAGACAACACTGGAAGAGAAAAGTGGAAGCACAAGACTGTATCTACATGATGTATGATCTTCATGGCTGGGATGGGAGGTGAAAGCAACTGTGTTCAGTGTACGAGGCTTGACAGTCTGTAGGACTGTAGACAGGATTTAGTGTCCAGACCAAACTGGTGGTGACTGACCTACATCTAAAGATTAGAAGACTAAAAGTGAAGCCTTTACAGCAAATTTGGGCTTCAAAGTGCTTACCTTTGAGAGATCAAGCAAAACGCTTCACAAAGACGTGCCATTGGGACCCATCTTTGTTCTGCAGCATCCTGTCAGCTCTAGGACACCCAGCATATTTGCAGGGAAAGCCTGCAGTTACTCTGACAAGTCAGATAATAGCAACACTATGATCAGCACTGTCTATGAACCGGATGTGAGATGGCTACTGGTCAGGACTGGTGAGCCATCAGCAGAACACTGGCAGAAGGAAAGAGACTGGAAGCTGAAATTAAGATATTTCAGCACATCTTCTCTTTTTCCAGGTGCAGCTGTCTCACCACCTGTGCTTCTTCCTCCTGGTGAGTTTATTCTCAGTTTGCAGCCACATGTTGTGGACTCTCCTTCCTTCTCCTCTCACAGTCCCTGGCACATCTGGAATCCTGCCTTCTCTGACTGCCCCTAAGCCCCACACCCGACAGATTCATTCTCTTTAACACACGTGCTTTGTCTATGCTTCTGGCTGACACTATGGCACCTGAGCAGAAGTAAAAGTCCTCTGTAATTGCTGATAAGAACTTGCACCTGGCAGTCAGTTCTCTGAATTCCTTTTCAGTTTGTTACTGGGTAAATTATAAAATGTACCGGTTTGCTGTGGCACAGATGGGTTACTTCATCAGAGGGAATAACAAATCAACCTCTTTTTGATCTTTTGTCATGGACATTAAAGAACCAGCGGTCTTGGGATGCTGTTTCTTAAGGGTGTCCCTGTTCCTTATGAAGGGCAGTCACAAACTCCTTCACCTCTTGTCTAGATGAATGGTAGTTACAGCAGCTAAAGAAATTTACCTGACCTTTTAGGTAGAATGTCCTTACAGTGTAATTTTGAACAGTAGTTGTACTGCTTTATGGGAAAGCTTAGGCAAATTTTTTGCATTGACTGCGTAGCTGGCACTAGACTCGTATGGGATTTGTACCTTATGGTTTCATGTCAGCAACAACGAAATCTTTTTCCGCGTTAGAAATTGCAATGGAGGGCTCTTGAAACAAGTTTTCCAGGTATTTGTTTTGATTAAGCTGATGTCTAGGAAGGAATCAAGGTAACTAACTAACTTTGCCACCCTCTGTCTTCCAGTTGAGTCTGACAGTGAAACAACAACGGCTTCATCAGGTGTGTTTTAAGTTTGCTGCCTGCACCTCCTCCCAGACCCACTCTCACCCACCCTGTTACCTCTCCCAGACCCACTTTCACCCACCCTGTTACCTCTCCAGGCAGATTCTGGCTTGGCATGGAATTTTGTCCCCTAGAAAATTGCTTTAAATTGTTCCTTGAGTTAGAAGTGCTGGAGAATGATGGTAGTGGAAGCTGAAGCCTTCTCCTGGGTGGCATGCCTGGCAAGGGAGAAGCTGGCAGATCAGCAGACCAGATACAATGGGTCAATATTGTGGCAGTGGCAGTGGCCAAGACCTGGCATTTCAGAATGAAGTGCCAGAAAATCCATTGTAGTTAGCTACAGGGTTGATTGTTCAGAAAAGTGAGGAACTAGATTTGTGTCCTGAAATGTGATAATTGCACATCCATTAGAAACATGTCTTAAATACACAACTAAAATTTACATTTTGTTTATATGTGTCTATCCCCTTTACAACATGTGCCTGCTGTATTCTGGGTGTCCAGTGGGCTTGGTTTGCAATTCACTCAACTTTCCCTTCCTTTTGTCTTGCAAAGCAAGGGGATCAGAAATGTCTGTACTACTTTCCTCTTCTCTAAACCACCCCCATCTCTCACATGAGAGTGGACAACAGAGGCTGGGGTCCTTCCCTAGAAGCCTGGAGGACTGTACCTAGTGATTAAGTTATATCTGTGCCAGAATGAGTGCACCTGGCCATGATGCTGGATTGCACCTCTGTGTTTGTGTGTGTGTTCTCAGACTGCCGTGAGGAAAAGTTCCCTTGCACGCGCCTGTACTCTGTTCACAAGCCAGTGAAGCAGTGTATCAGCTACCTCTGTGTTACAAGGTAAGAAACCAGCAGTCCCTAAGAAAAGCCCTAAAAACTGCCCAGAAATGGTGTGTCCAGTTCAGCAATTGTTCCCTTTGAAGACTAGAGGTTTTCTCTGGGAACCAATTGGTGAGATAAATCCCATCCTCAGAGCATCCTTTTAGGGTGATTATTTAAAACAGCACAATGACTACAGTCTGTGCAGCACCAAGGAGCTGTAATGTGCTCTACGTTGTAATCCATATTTAAGGTGTTTGGTCATTTACAGGGACATGAAAATGATCAGAGGTATGGAGCACCTCTCCTACAAAGATGGGCTAAGAGAGCTGGGATTGTTCAGTTTGGAGAAGAGAATGCTCCAGCGAGAACACACTGCAGCCTCCAGTACCTAAAGCAGGCTTATAAAACAGAGGGAGAGCAACTTCTGACATGAGCAAATAGTGATAAGACAAGGGGAAATGGTTTTAAACTGAAAGAGGAGAGATTTAGATGTCAGGAAGAAATTCTTTACTCAGAAGGTGGTGAGGCACTGGCACAGCTTGCCCAGGGAAATTGTCGCTGCCCATCTTTGGGAGTGTTCAGGGCAAGGTTCGATGCAGGGCCTTGAGCAACCTGATCCAGTGGGTGGCATCCCTGCCCATGGAAGTGAGTTTGGAACTAGGTGATCTTTAAGGTCCCTTCCAACCCAATCCTTTCTAAGATTCTAAGATTTCATGAAGTCTTTACAAAGATTATTTTGCTATTAAGCAGCCTTATTCTAGGGCTAAATAATCATAAAAAGTTTGGATTTGCCTGCTCATTGGTGAATATATATGTTTATTCCCTGTGCCGCTTTTTTGCTTCTTTGTGTCCCTGTGCCTTTTGCTGCTGATCCTGGTGATCCCGCAGTGTGCGTCGCATGTACATAATAAACAAGGAGGTGTGCTCTCGCATTGTCTGCAAGGAGAACGAGGTCATGCAAGGTGAGTGGTATCACAGGCTAGCCTAGAAGGATAGCGGCAGCCATCTGATAGCATCTCCAAGCTAACTAGTTGGCTTAGACCCGAATCCACATGCAGTAGCTTCCCTGGACTTAGAAAGAGTTCTAATGCAATGCAGTTTTGGACTTAATACACATGCCATGATAAAAAAACTGGCAAGTAGATATTATACTACCAAGAAATATGATAGCTCTCTATTCCTCGATCTTGATCATGGTCTAGTAGTCCCAGACACACCCTTACTCAAAGTTGTACTCCTTTGAGGTTAAAGAGTAAATCTCAGTATTTCTGTTCATAAATAGAAGGAGGATCCAGTCTAGATTTTTAATGAAATCTTTGTTGCAGCAAAATACAAGTGGTTTTAATACATAATGTATATGCATAAAACCAGAAGGAAATTCATAAAAGCCTAAGGACTTGCTTTCCTTGCCTCATATATATGAGGATTCAGCAGTTTCTGTAGGTGCAGTGAAGGATGTACCTCTAACTATTCTGCTGGTGAAGAATTTGAAGGGAGCTTTGATTATCTGTCAACCTGTGTGTGTCTGCTTGTCTTCAGATGAGATCTGCCGCCAGCTGGCTGGCCTGCCTCCTCGACGTCTCCGCCGATCTGGGCAGCCCCTGCCTCTCCCTTGCAGACAGCTCCTGGAGCAGCAGCGCAGGCCTGATGCTCTGTGAGCTACCCACAGGAGGAGAGGAAAAGGAAAAGAGAGAAGAGAAGTCATCATCCACTACCTAGAGTCCAAGACAAGTGCTTCTTGTTTGTGATTTTCCCACCATTTCCTTGCTTCTATGCCTTCCCTTACGTGCTCTTCTTCAGGTGCTGCAGTGCACAGAGTACCCTCTCTGCCAGTCTGTCATGGTAGCTGTCATCTTTATAATCTGCTGCTGAGGATATGGGATTCTTCCCTCTTTTCTCTCACACACTGCCTGGCAAGCCGTGAGCTTCTTGTTTCCCAGAGGTCCTTATAAATGTGCTGCACCTTCTCTTGCTTTGCCCCTGGAGAGAGAGAGAAATGGGGACAGGATGTAGTCCTCTCCAGTGGTATAGATGCCCTAAGCTGCATCTCATCTCACCTTTATGCCCTAGGACTCCTGCCCTAGATTTCTTGCCTGGCATCAGTATGAGCTCGGATGTGGTTGGTCAGCCTGAGCCTCTCCGATTCTCCTGAGCCACTGTGGTGTGATAGCACAGTCTCCTCCTTGTGCCTGCTGGCCTCAGGGAAGTGACAGAACTGGGAGATGAGCTGTCCTGAACCCAAGGCAAACCTCATTGTCCCTGGATGGCAACAGATCATTTATAACTACCTCTGGGAAGTTCTTTGTCTCAAGCCCATTGCCTCCCTCATACACAACTGCTACCAAAAGGAAGAATTCTGGATTTAGTATGGCATTGTATTTTTCTCAAGAAGATTACGTTGGAACAGAGTGCTGCCTCTTCTACTCCTCCTCTCCTCTCTCCTGTTCTCATCCCTCCCTTCCCACTGAAGACATCTCTTGATGCCCATTCCAGGCAAGTTCCAGGGAGCAGTAATTATGGCTGCCTCCACTCCTAAGCCCAAGAAAGCCCATGAAGAACCTGTGTGGCCTGATGTTACTGAGAACTTGCAATGAATTATCTTGTCCTGGTGTCTTGTCTTGGTCTGGCTACCTCCACACTCTCCAGTTGCTGTGCCTGCTTTCAATCTCCAGCTGAATTCCTACCTCCTGACCTGGAAGCTCCTGCACAAGGCAGAAAGGAGTCATAAATTGGAATCAGATGTGGGAGCAGAATCGTTATCTGGGATCCCTGTTTATCTGGGACCTGGGATTTTCCTGCAGAATCTTTGACTGTGCTGACCTGCACAGAGCCAGGTGCGGATGGGGAAGGTAAACATACCTGCAGGTGTAAGCACTTACACAGGCCAGCCTGGGCAGAAGAATTCACTGTGGTGGCACTGGATGTCTGGTCTGCTCAAGAACTTTGTTTCCTAGATATATGGAGAGCATTTCCAGGTATATGGGCAGTTTACATGAAAAGACTGGGTAGGGTAAGTGGGGAAAAGCAGTCTGAATTATGTTAAGCACTCCGTGTGGCTCTTAGGGGCGTGATTCTGTGGGGCACCGGAGCACTGCTGCAGAGGATCAGCAAGACCCTGTCTCTAGGACCTTTGTGTTGTTCCCAAATAACTGAAAGCCAGTTTGCTAGATTAGGCATTCACTCCCCTCACATAGTAAACTCTTCTGCTGAACAGAGACCATTCAGCCTTGCAGGAGCACTGCCCTGCTGCACAGAGCCAGGGTCACACAGTATTGGGGACAGTTTGCTGCATGGAAGCAGATACCTCAGAAAAAGAGCAAAACAATTAATGTAGGACCATCTAGCCAGGACCTGCATTTCTGCTGCATGCAGCAAGAAGCTGGTTACATCCTCTGTGTAGGGGAAGATGCCCTGTGCAGACAGATTCCATATGAGGTCAAAACAGGCCCTAGATTTGCTAAATCTCTCTATATTAATCCAGTATACAGAAGAAAGAATTCCAAATTACACTAGGTGACTAGAATTTTGTCCTACATATAGGAGCATTGCACCCCTACTCAGAAGATGATGCTCCTCTCAAGTACTCCAGGCTCGTGAGATTAGGAATGAAGGAGGGTGCACATTTCTGAGGTGAGGAGGGTACTGAGAGCTTCATCTCAAAGACATTCAAGCCACTGGCAACCACGGGCTTCCATGCTGGGATACCTATGAAAATTACCTGTGTGGAGGAAGGTATGATGGAGATGAGATGTGAGCGCTTGGAAATTGGACTAGGTCAAGTCTCCACGCTGTAGTTAGAAGTGAATATACATCGCTATAGATACATAACTGGGTAACATAGCTACTGTACAGCATATAGAAATTTCACTTTCATACAGTTTGGGAAGTGGTTAGAAGGCTTTCTGTTGCTTGCTTTCAGCAGGGACAGGAAGAAGTGCTCCTGTCCAGAAGAACACTGTTTTAATGCTAGAGTCTATATAATCCATATTAAAAGAAAATTTATTTCCTGTTATTCTTGGCAACTCTCATGTGTTTGGGTTTATTTGTCTCTTGCTGAGTTTCTTCCAGATTTGTGGGGAGACTTGATTCCAGATCAAACCTATCATTTAGAACCTTTTGCTCCCTGCTAGTCTAGTCCTCTGCTGTCAACCTCCTTCCACTCATGAATCACAGGTCTTCCTGGGAACTCATTTTTTTTCTAGAGGAGCATAACATTTTCTCTAGCGTTTTTTTGTACCATGGATAGCTGTGCTGGTTTTTCCTGACAATTGGTAGCTGCTGAACACAGGGATAGCTCCTCCCAGCCCATGAAATTTGTGCTGAGGATACATCTTTTCACTGTGCGTGTGCCATTTCTAGTGGACAATTAACATTCCAAATAAAATGGTAAGATGACTGAAATAAGAGAAAAGCTGTAATATATAATCAGAGAAGAATTTGTTCACTACAACCATTTAACTCAGTAATGGGAATAACTGAAAGACCACATTAAAATTTACACATCTAAGTCAAAAGGATTAGGAAAATTTATTTTTCATTGATTTTCTGACTTCTGCATAGTTTCATCAGGCACTGACCGTACATCATATTTTGGTTGAAAAGGTGGAGCACCAAGATGTGGAGGACTCTGAGCAGTGTCTTCATGTATAAGCAGTCACGTCTGCATTTAGATGGTATTTCTAGAACAAAAGTGGCTGTGGGCCAAATTACCTATTAAGCTGCCTCTGAGAGTGCCCCGTAGATCTTCAGGACTAAACCACACAATGCAGGTTATTGCACAACACTCTCCTCTCCCCTCCTGGCTGAAGCTGTGGTGTCCCGATCTCAGACGGCTGTGATGGATACAGCCTCAGCCCCGGTGACTGGGGATACTGCTCCCACCTACACAGGCCAGGCTCTACTCTTGTCTCATGAGCTCTTAGCCTTTGCAATGTTCCTGTACTGGCACTTTCCCCTGGCTGTGCGAGCCAAGCACAATATATGCCATCAACGTTTTGAAATTCAGCTTATTCTTCCTTTTCCTTGCAGTACTAGAGTCTGCCCACATTTCATTAGCACTTATCCCACACACAGATCTATCTCCCCCACCTTTCCAGCCTGAACTGCCGTGGTATCTAACAGTGCCTCCTCTTGCAAGCCAGGGAAGTGGTTTTAAATACAGCTCCAGCTAGGTGTGCTGCTCATGCAGTTGTGCTAGCCACAAAGAAAGCTGAGAGAGCCCTGTTTTTAGAAGCATGATTCTGCATTTGTGGCTGGTTTTCATAACCTCTCCTGACCTGGAGCGGGTGTTAGATGCCCTGCGGTCACTTCCCACGCAATGGCTGTTCCTTCTCCTTTTGCTGTCGCAGCTCCCCAGTACCCATCAGTGTGACCAGTTTGAAGGCTGCTGTTTCAAACCAGTGTTCCCATATCTGCGCCTCAATTTGAAGCGTACAGAGCTGACAAGCAAGGGAGGGCTGTTGGGAGCAGCTGCCATGTCACCTGGAAGCTCCATATTGCCTGAATCTTGTCCACAAGAACCCACAGTGTGAACAAAGTGTGTTGACATCGGGCATCTCAGCTTGGGAGGATCCCTCAAGGAAGTACTGCTGGCTGCCGTGTGGGCTTGTCCTTCACAGAGGGGACTGCTCCTTGCCACCCACCCAAAAAAAAAGAGGACCTCTGCTGGACAAATAGCTGGGTTGAAACCAAAAGGGATTTTACCTTTTTTTTTTTTTTTTTTTTTAATTGTTTGGATGGTTTTTTTCTGGAGGTATTGAAGGTACACAGTTCTGTAGTATTGACCCCTGGCACCACATGGTCTGACATTGTTTTACAGTGTGAACAGCCCCTTGACTGGGGTACAGGAAATTTGAATTCCAGTTCTGAATCTCTCCACCTCCTGCTCTCAGATCTTTAGCACACTGCTTTTTTGTCTCTGTTTCCTGCCATCCTTAGTCCCTGTAATGCAGCAAGTTGGAATTACTCCCATAAAATAGAGAGCTGCATTTTAGTCCACTAAAATAGTTATTAAAAAATGAGTGGGAAATACCACAAAGGTATTTGATAGTCTACTTTTAGCTAATAGTGTGAATTATTTTTTCAAATAAAACCATGTTCAATAATATAAATTATATCAGTTAAAATGCAAACAGCATGTACTTGTTGCTAGTATGCTGAAGTATATTAAAAAAAGTGAAGTGGTAAAAAACATTAAATTAATTCAATGAATAAATTATCTATCAGAATGCTATTTGGGGCATTTTACTAAGATTGCAATTTCCATACAAATACAGCTGGTCACGAATTAGCAAAATGTGTAATAGAGAAGCATATGTAATTCAATGTGTCTAACTAATAAGTCATGTCAGATCTCACGTGCTTAAATATAAGGTCGAGCTGAGTATAAATAGGTGAAGCTGTGCATTTTTTAAAATAAATGTGGATATGGAGATAGTATTTGTTCTCAGGTAGGATCACAGATAAACTTATATTGAAAGTTAGCATGCAGAGCTAACTTTGAAGCTGATCAGATTCCTCAGAGCCTTGTCCAAGTGAATTTTGAAAAATTCAGCAGGGATGGAGAATCCACAATTTGTTCTAATACTGCACCATGCTTAAGATGGAGAATGGTTTCCTGATGTCAGATCAGAAATTTCTTTATTGCATCTTTCATCTGCTGCCTCTGTTCTTTTTGCTGTGCATCTCTGAGCAAACTGTCTCCCCTACAATATTGCTGTAGACATCTGAAGAAAATAACAAGAAACCTTTAATTAATACAAAGCATGAGTTTTATTGCAAAACAAGGCATTAAAATTATTGAAATCAATTATCTTTCTTTGGGTAAATTGTGTTGAAAAATGCACATGACAAAAAATCAGTGGTTCAATTAAAGGATTTACAATCTGTGTCCCTGCAACAGGCCACTTTTTCTATGCTCACACAGCAGCTACTCCTTGTGCACTACCTTCTCACCTTGAGGTCACTTTCAATTTCTCTGCCTTGGGTTTTGTAGCCTTGGGTTTCACTATTTTGCCCTCACATTTTGTAGCTATTTCTTGGCCATGCTGGCTGCCAGCATCTTGGCTTTCCTTGGGACTTTCTTCACAGCCTGAGCTGACCAGGGCTTCTTGGCAGTGCCAGCAGAGGCCCAGGTGGGTCTTGGACTTTGCCGCCTTCTTGGCACCTTCAAAGTGCAGTGTGAGTGTCCTGAGACTCTCCGTGCTGTGGTGACCAGAGATTTTCTCATCAGCTCTGCTTGAGCCCAGCCCTGCCATCACACACCATCTCTCTTGGCTCCACTGTCCATCAGCTGCTCTCTTTGTAGTCTCTCTCTGGTTTAGCTCAGGAAAAGCACCTGAACTCTTTGTAGTCTCTGCAAACCTCTTTGCCATTTCGGTTCCCTGGGAGTCCCCAGGGGCACTGCTTCATGATAGATTTTTGCTTCTCCAATTTAAAAGCTTTTCTGGCCTTGTTCCCAGTTTTCCAAATTGGAACAGGACCAAGCCAGCCACCTCTAAGTAAATTTGCCTGTGCCTTACCTGTACCTGCACAGAAATGATAGAAGAGAGGAGTGGACCTGGTGTCCCCGTGTTGAGCACAGACTGGGCAAAAGGAAATTACCTGGCTGTGAATGTGAATGCAAGACCATGAGATGCTCACGAGGACTTCCAGCCAAGGAAATCTGTACGACTGCAAGGTGCTCAGCACACGACTGATAGCCAAGGAACTTGCAACACACTATTTTTTAGTGAACTCCCAAGACTTCTGTCTCAGTCTCTCCAACAAAGTACTTCTCCAAAGACAGAAAAGTTTTAACAGAGAAGTTAAAATCAGGATTTACCACCCAGGCGCCAGGTGCAAGCTCTTTTTGCACGAGCTGCAGCACTGCACAAATACGAGCTAATCACAGGCAACCCTGGTTTGCAAAACCATAACCACAGCTAGAAGGTGAGTCTCATTGTGAAAAACTGCAGTGCAAAACTGAGCTTCTCCCTGGGGCTGGCAGATGATTGCAGAGATCTGGAGCTAGTGATCTCCATTGAGGAGGCGGAAGAGGAGATCTGAAGCAGGGTGCGGGGTGCCCAGACCAGGGGGCTGAACTGTAGGAGAACGGAGTAACCCTGGAACAGAGCCTGCAGCTCCCTGAGCACACAGAGAGTGTTCTCCAGTGCAGCATGGAGTCAGGAGCCAAGTGAGATGGGCAGGGCATGCTGGAGGCTGAAGCTGCAGGTTCTGCTTTGGGAAGCAGCCTGGTGCAAGCAGCTCCAGTGGGTACTGTACCCCCCAGCTCTCAACATGGGGAGGGCACGTTCTGCTTTCATCACAGAGTCTGCTTTTCTTAGTGTAAATGAGATAAGCTCCCAACCGTGTCACAGCCTCAAGCCAGGAACACACTAGAGGACATTTAGCATAAGTATGTGGATTTTGGTCACATTTCTTACCTGCATTCATGATGAGGAAGCCATTCACGAGGTCTCCAACTCTTCAACACAACCCAGCCCCTTTCCTGCCTTCCTGCTGGTGATCCCAGCACGTGTCAGTCTCTGGTAGCAAGGGCTGGAAGCGCTGTGGCCTAGAGGCATGATGGAGGGTACTAATACAGGCAGGGAGAGAAAATAATTGTGAGGTCACAGGGGCAGAATTAAGGATTATTAGTTCCTGTAAGGAGCCTCAGGCTGGGCTGGCACAGAGCTGCAGGGCAGAACGAGAAGCACTCACAGGGCTGCGGTTGAAAAGTGTACACTCAATTCAATAGTTTCACCCTAATTTGCCTCATCCCCCAGCACCAAAACAAGCTCAACAGTGGAACAAAAATAAACTGTGGGTCAAGTCTCCAGGTAAAGATTTTGCAGTGCAAGCCTGGAAAGCTGAATTACTAGTAAAACACACAGTAACACATAGCCTCTGTGCACACCCAGCAACCAGATGCCCTCAATTCTGCATCAGTGGCATCACTTACAATCCTGCAGCACACAGCAGTGCAAGTTTTGTAAACCCACCCTCCCAGTGGCACTCCCACACATCCTGAACTTCTGCCTTTTTTCCTTCCCTCTTCCCTCTCCTAACCTGGGATCCCTGTTCTTGTCTAATTTAGATGCAGCCTCCATGACACTCACCCCACAGTGCTTTAGCTTTGCATTTGCAAACCCTACCACCACACCACCCCTCTCTGGTGAAGTTCACCCCAGGCAGACCTCACACACATCCTCACAGCTTTTTTATATCTCCGTGGTGCTGCATATTCTGCAAAAATCACTGCTTTGTAATGCAATGGCTGAAACCTTCTCCCCAGGCATGGCATCCACAGCTGCATCAAAGGATGAGTTGGCAGCTCAAGGGACAAGGCTCTCCGCCCCATGTCCTGGACAGAAAGCTGCTCTACATCTAGTGTGGAGGAGTTTTTTGCACGCAGGGCTGGAGTAATAGGCATAGTGCGCCTGGCAGAGGTGTCTGAGCAAGTGCACTACCTTTGTGTTGGGTCTGTCGTTCTAAATGGGGTGATGAATCTTTGTGGAGTGGACACAGTGCAGTGTGGTTGTAATAAATAAGCACTTAAGTGAGCATGTTCTATGTGCTTATAATAAATAATGATATCAGCTTATTTATCTGCCGGTGCCTAACTGCAGGGAGCTCCACCATTCCCTGCTCAGGGTCTCTGTGTGAGCCAGTGTCGGTGGTGCATCTGCGCTTGCGGAGCAGAGAAAGTTTTTCTGTTTGAGGTTTTCTTTTGAGGCCAGGGGAAGCAGGTGTCTGCGTTTCTTGTGTTCAGTGTAAAACCAACCAACTGGTGATAGCGGCGCTGGTTTCAAAAGGTGACTTCTGAGCAAAGGGTGAATGGAAAAAATAAATATATATTTATAATGGTATGCACCAACACATGACTTCCTGTTGACTAAACAAGCAACCTCTCCTCTGCTTTGGGGCTAGATAATTTTAATTATTCACTGCATTTTTGCTGTCTAATTTCTTGGTAGTTTGCTTTCTGAATCTTTCGTAAAAGTACTGGTGGCATTCCTCCTCTCCCCCTCCTTACACCTGACCACTATTCTTCATCCAGCTGTTATTTCTCTGTTCTCACTCCAAAATAGTAAATAAAGTCCTGAGCACAAGAAGCCTGAAGGGATGCTAGGACATCCTTCCATGATCCCAAAAAGCTGGAGCAGTGCCTCTCACTAGATAACACTCCAAACACAGCAGCTATAGGGACCCTCTCCAGCCTTCCCCACCAGCTTTTAACCAACCCAGACTTTGTTCAGAAACAGTGATGGAGTCATCTTCAATATTTTCCTCTCCCATCTTCAGGTCCCTCTCCAAATAGGTTTGCATTGTGCAGAAAGGAAAGAAAACTGAAGTGGTCAGCATCTCTCCTTGTGTGTTAGCTCCCAGTGTATGCTTGACATATGTAAAAAATTTGGCAATTTACAACCAGGGAGAAAGCTGGACAAGCAACCGGATCAGGGGTCAGCAACCTTTCTATGGTTTTCCAAACTACTTTTTTTTTTAACCAGAGCAGGGGTGACATCTGCTAATGAGCAAAATCTTGCTGTGGCAAGAGAGTGCAGCTCCTGTTTTAGACAGAACTGCATAGGAGCTGCAGGTCCCTCTTGAAATGTCCCCTAGACTTGCTACAAGACACTAAAACACATCCACACCAGCATGTTTCTGTTCTGGGGATTAGAGCTAGAGGCAGAGAATCACTACCATTCTCCTTGTGCACTTGCACCTCACGTGTGAGGGAAGTTACCAGTCTAAACGAAGGGCATTAGAAAGCCTACAGCACTGCTTTAACTTGGGAGCCCTGCCATTAATTATAGTTCATCTCTTTATTGATCCATTCTTTCCCTTTTATCTCTGTGGAGAGCAAAAACCTCTCAACTAAACTCTTTATCTAAGGGAAAGAGCATGTTTTAAACATGGAAGAGTGAATTCCACTTACAGGCAGGACCAGAAAAAGGATCTAGTTAAAAGTTTTATGACATTTGACATGTTAGACCTTTGAAAAATAATTTCGCACCAATTTAATTTATAGGCAAGACCAGGCTGACCATGGAGATATTTCTTGATCCCTTTCAAAGTAGAAAAGGTTGTATAAAAATTTCTGCAGTCTTTTGGCTATGAAAATTGAGAGCCAGCACAAGAATAAAGCTGAAGTTACCTTAATTCATCAGATGAAACACAAACAGTTGTGATCTCTAAGAAGCAGATTTCCCAGTGTGTTTTGCTTTTTTATTTGTTTTTCTCTTTTTCTGATGTCCTGTGTAACAAATATCCTCTTTGAATTATTAAAAGAAAAAACTAGCATTAAAATGTGATGTGTTGGTCTGACCTAGGAGAGTTGTCACAAGGTGTTCCTAGAGCAAAGGCTGAAAGGGGACAGCTGTTTCATTAGCAGGACTGTCCTCTTGGACTCTGTTAAGTAGGACAGGGATTCTCAAGGATTTCAGTCTCTTCTAGCTTCAGTCAAACACTAGGAGCCAGATCCTCAAGGAGGATAATCGCCACAGCTCTTGAGACCAATGCAGCTGCCAGTGTGTATTCACTGACCATGTGTCCCACCCAGGCATTTCCCCCAGGAGTAGGACAGCCCATGCCTGGGCCTTCCAGGAGTGCTTTTCCTTTTCCTGAAGTATGCCATGCTCTCTGCTCTCAAAAACAAGTCCTCTCCAACTGCTGGGCTAAAGAGTCTGCTCTGTTCTGGCAACTCATCTCTTGTTTGCATGTTTTTGCATATACTGGTTTCACAAAGCCTTAGCATTCTGAAAACCAGTAAAATTAATAAGGAAAGTAAATCAAGCAGAGAAAAAACGAAGAACTACCCTAGTGTGAGGTAAACAAAAGCCCTGTTTCTCAGCCATGCCCCACTTGAGGCAGGAACGGAACAGAATGTGCCCTGGCTGCCTCCTCGGCGCCCTGCCCAGCCCAAGGCACTGCCCCATCCCTGGCTGTCCTTCGGCCCTGCAGAGGGAATGGGTGCCTGGGCAGGAGCAGAGCCTGGGCAGCCCAGAGCGGTGCTGGCAGAGCAAAGTGTGTGCATCCTGAGTGCCAGCCTGGCTGTGACAGCGCAGACCTCAGTCAGGGGGTCCTGACAGTCACCCTGCCACCGGCAGAGCTCAGTGCCAGTGCCAGTACCACCTGGAACAGCAGGATCAGGCCCAGTCACTCCCCACTGGTGCTTTGTGTACAGCTTTGCAATGCAGGACTGACACCGCTCCTGGCGTGTTGACAGGGCTCAGACATCCGTGGTAATGTTCAGGTGCCAAAGTGGGTCCAGGCACTCCCAACTGATCCCTGGGAGCTGGGTCCCTCTCACTCTCTTCTGCAGCTTCAGTGTTGCTCCATGCAACTGCCAGGCTTTCCAGGGGGTCACAGAGGAGTGGGGAAAACCTGCCAAAAATTTGGTGTTCCCTGAGCTCCTTCCAGCAGGGTGGCTCCAGGGTGCTGCACAGAGCTGCCTCTGTGGTGGAGCAGGGCAGGGTCACCCCCTTCCCTGCACAGCTGCGTGATGCGAAGCCCAGAGGGATGGTGTGGTTTTGCCCACATTCACACTAGTGGTACACAAGCTCTCAGCCCCCCCTCTAACCATCAGACAATGTTTCCTGCCTTGTTATGCTATTGATATTATTTCAGAATAATTGTGCAGGCAGGGGGGCCCAGCAGGGAGTGCAGTGGGGGGTGGTGACCAATGGGTGCTGAGCATCTTTCAGAACTGATGCCCCTTTGCATCTCAACACTTTTCAGCTCCTGCAGCTTCAGAGACCCTTCTAACTCCTCCCTCAACCACACCCTGATGAAAGCCAGCAGGGAGTAGATAGGGGTGGATGGGGAAGGGACACACTGGCCAGTCCACATTGCTGTGCATCAGGTCAGAGGGCTGCACAGAGCCTGTGAGATAATCTCCCTTTAATCCCATCACCTGAGAAAGACCCTGGGAGTCATGGACAGGTAAAATGAGTGCTTTTAGTTTCTTGCTGATATCAGAGATGAGAGTCTTTCTGTTGGAATTAACTTGCTCTCCCTCTGGTGTTGACCATCCCTTTCCCTTTCCCCATCTGACTCGCTGATCTAACTCCCTGCATGACCTGCTCTTACAACTTGCATCTCTGTGTCTCTGTTGTTCTTTCTCTTTGACTGTCTGCCACCTGTACTCCTTTCCCTTTCTGTCATTTCTTTCTTGTGGCTATTCTCTGTTCCTTTCATTGTTTTTCTTTTCTAGAAACAAAGGATGATAACAGAAGGATGATCAGTCGGATGCTATCTGCCGCTGAAAGCACCTCAGTCTTTTCCTTGCACTGCAACTAGTCTGTGAGCTTATTATGACTAACCACTCTCCACAACTGCACAGTATGCACACACTCAGGGGCTTCACTCTGATTTCATGAATCTTTATTTGAGGAGAAGGTCTCTGTTCAGGCTGCTTCTTCAGTGCCCAGGTATAATCATAACTCCCATGTCCTTGCTGCTTTCCCTTGGGCTCTGCTACAGCCATAGGAGTTTCATGTGTATCCAGCAGTCTATACCTAACTAGACATCTGCTCAGTTGCTCCCCACAACATCTGTTCATTCATTATTCTCTTTGCACCAGCCATATTCTGAAATCTTCCCTGGGAAAAACAACCCTGGGACGGTGAGCTCCAGAAGAAAGGGAGAAAAAGAACTGATGTTAATGAATATTTCTAGTTGAACAAATGTCTTCTGTGATTCAAATTGTCTTCAACTTGTTCTGAAACTGAAAAATCATCTAAGTGATTGTAATTTTATTTTTCTGTGGTTTGGGGTCATTTCTTGTTCTTCACTCTTATTTGCATCCACATGCTACTCCACAGGGTCAAAAACATTGAATAGAGAATAATGGAATGAGGTGAGGAAAGGGACAATTAGAAGAAGAATCAGAAACATTTTGAAAGACAATGTTTTTGCCCAAAACATCACCAAAAAAAAAAAAAAAAAGAGGGAAAGTCTGTTTTCCCTTATGTTTTTGATGTGATAAAAAGCATTTTTTCCATTTGGGTTTTAATGAAACATCAGTATAATTGTAATTGTTTTTCACCTGGCTTATATGTTTCTTCAGCAAGCAATTGCATTGTGCACAGTGCCTCTGTTCTACTTTCTGCAGTTGGGTCACTTTTACCCCAGCTAAGAGCTTTGCAAGTCTCTGGCCTATCATACCTGCTCATTTCCTGTGCAATTTTCTGGGCTGTCCTTTCTGGACAACCTGATGATCTGTCACCACAGAACAGGTGTCCCCTCTCCAGCATCTCTGTTATGGGGGACAGTCTTCTCCACATCCCTGCAATAACACATCTAAGGCTTAGAAACCTGCAGTGAACCGCTGGGTGATAATTTTGTGAGGAGACCAATATGCGTGTGTGTGTGTGTGTTAGGAATATACACAGGTGTTCATTTGTAAGTGTTTGTACAAAGGCAGGGAAATAGGGTGAATCTAAGGTGGTAGGAAGTGAGTCAGCTCTAAGTGTGAGAAGGATGATGAGGAACATACAGTGGGTATGGGAATCACACACTCAACATGAACAGGGTGATGGAATGCAGTGGGATCAGCTCGTGCTCTACTCCTGACACAACCTGCAAGCCCAACAGAGCAGGACTGGAGAAGTGCTTATGGGACAGACCTCCAGGAACTGCCTCAGACTGTTGCTGGGCTGAATGAAATACTTAGTGGGGATGCTTTACCCTCTTGAGTGTGTGCAGTCTTCTCTATGGACTTTCTTCTAACAGGAGACGTTCTCCCATGTGACGTGCTTCTGCAGGAGCCTGTCTGTACAAAATGTGGCATAATGGAGTATGTGTGTGCTTCCTCTTTCTGTGTGAGCAGGACAGGTATTTTTGCACTGCAGGCAAGGAAAGAGTCATTTGCCTGTCTGTGGGACAAGGGGAGCAAAGGTGCCTGAGGGAGAACGTGTCTGATGCAGGTGAGGAGCAGTAGGGAGAGTTACACAACCTCAAAGCACACCACTGGGTAACAAAAGGCAAGAGGGTGTGCGTGACTGTGAGAAGGAGTACCTGGGGTGCAGTGGCCGTGTGTGAGGGTGCACAAGGGATAGAAGCTCCTGGAGGAGCAGAGGGTGCCTGTTAGCTGGTAATTAGGTGCTCTGCAGTGCTCAAGCTTTATGGCGACATTGGCAAACAGATGAAGGGTGTATGTATGTGCCTAGACTCTCAGATTTAAATTCCTAACAAACCCAAATTCCCCTTTTCTACACTTCACTGGAGACCTTCCAGAAAACCCAGCTCAGTATCTCTTAAACTTACCCCATCTTTGTGCTGAACATCAGCCTAACAGTGGGAAAAAAATGACAAAGGACGGGATTATTTTTAACCTATTCACTGCTGTTTTGCATTGCTGCGGGGGAGGTGAGTATCTCACCTCAATGAACCCAGCTGCCTGTGTCACTCCACTTGGCAGCGAGGCTGTTAGATATGGCTCATGACTACCTTACACCCTCCATGTGCTCCTGCTGCCGCTCCCCAGCAGGATTCCTGGGCACGGGAGCAGGCCCATGACAGTCTTGATGTCTGTCTGCTGTGGAAATGGTGCTTGTGTCTGGGGAGGTGTCAGCATGCCTACACATTAGATATCCCATCAGCTAGTGGGTGGCATCTTTCCCTGGTCCTGCACACTTTCAACTCTGCTCTTCTTTTAGGCAGTGCTTGGAAGACATTCAGTGCAGTCTTCTCTGGACAGGTTCTAATTTGATCCATCCCTTGCCCCAGTGGATTTTCAGAGTTTCATATGGCAAAAATAACACCTCTTGATGACTGAACTCCAGACCCTCTCATCTTCACAGGTCTTCTCAGACGCCTTCATCCTTCTTCCTCATTGGTGTCCATGTTCTGGATATTTTCAGATTTTTTCACACTCTACCCAGCCATAGTTGCTGTTTGACTAATCACTATTAATTCACATACTGTTTCCACTCACAAGGTCACCTGCTTCATCCCCACAGTCACGTCTGCACCCTCTCCCTAGAACATTTCATGCAAATTACCGACACTCTTCTCGTACTGAGAGGCTTGGATGTGAAGAGGATATTTTTGGTGCTGAGCCCTCAGCAAAGACACGGTAAACTGCTGGCTGCAGGGTAGGGCTAATGT
Organism: Platysteira castanea; assembly: GCA_013397175.1. Classification (NCBI taxonomy): domain Eukaryota; kingdom Metazoa; phylum Chordata; class Aves; order Passeriformes; genus Platysteira; species Platysteira castanea. The sequence continues at coordinate 702,890 of VYXC01005843.1, forward strand.
AAATTCTCTCTTGTCTTCTCCTGCAGCATCCTCATGCAAAGGAGACTCTTCCTCTACAACTTCAGGAACCTGCGCAAGGCCAAGGGCCGGCGTGAAACCTACCTCTGCTATGTTGTAAAGCGCCGGGACAGTGCTACGTCGTGCTCCCTGGACTTCGGATACCTGCGCAACCAGGTACGGGGAACACCTTGCCCTCCTGTCCGGAGGTGCCTGCAGCTCCAATTTGCCTGGGGCAGCAGGGAACAGAGGGCTGTGACAGCAACGCAGGCACACCTGGGTGCTGTGCTGGTACACACTGTTTGAGGGATGCAGCCTCCGGCTAAACCTGTACTTTGTGCTACCCCCGAGGGTGTTACCAGCAAGACATCCACACTCCCTGCTGCTCTACCAGTCTACCTACCTTCTGCTTCGCTGCCGCCCATCCCTTTTGTACATCCCTCCACATCAGTGCCCTCCTGTGCTTCTCCAGCCCTTATGTACTACTAATGTGCCTTCTCCCCGTGTGCGCTGACCCAAGAACACGTCCCCCACTTTGTTTCTCCTCCCTCACACCCTCTCCCCCTACACTTTCCTCCGTGCCCCTCTTACACCTCTCTCCCCCCTCTGCCACCTCACGCCTTGCCCCTCTCTGTCCCCGTTTCCCAAAGATGGGCTGTCACGTCGAGGTGCTCTTCCTGCGCTACATCGCAGCCTGGGACCTGGACCCGGGACGCTGCTACCGAATCACCTGGTTCACCTCCTGGAGCCCCTGCTACGACTGCGCCCAGCACATCGCCAACTTCCTGCGCTCCTACCCCAACCTGACCCTCCGCATCTTCATGGCCCGCCTCTACTTCTGCGAGGACCGCAAGGCAGAGCCCGAGGGGCTGAGGCGCCTGCACAAGGCGGGGGCACAAATTGCCATCATGACCTTCAAAGGTGAGTTCTGCAGGCAAGAAAGAGATGATGGTGAACTAAGGGGGGTTAGGGAGACCCGGGAGAGGGGGAGAAGGTGATGACAAGGAACCAGAGAAGAAGATGCAAAGTGTGATGATTTAGTGATCCCAGAAGAGGTCAGTGTCCTCCTGAGCACCCTGTAACTCCCCTGTACCTTGCACAGATTACTTCTACTGCTGGAACACATTTGTGGAGAACAGGGAACAGACATTCAAAGGCTGGGAAGGGCTGCACGAAAACTCTGTCCATCTCGCCAGGAAACTTCGACGAATCCTCCTGGTAAGGGCCAATTCTACTTCTTCTTCCAGTGCCTCTTCCCTCATCTTGTTCCTATCTTCCTCACTACAATTCCTCTCTGCTCTTGCTGCTCATCCCTGCCATCTGCCATTTCATTCACTCATGTATCTTCACCTTCCACATCCCTTATGCCTCTTCCCCCAAATTTCTTCATCACTCCTCTCCTCTTTCACTTCCCCTTCTTCCACATCTCATCCCATCTCCTTCCATTCCTTCCTCATATTCATAGGTTCCTGCTTACTTGACCACTGACCTACCATTTATATTTTGTCCTGCAGCCTCTGTATGAAGTAGATGATTTACGAGATGCCTTTAAAATTCTGGGACTTTGAAGAGAAAGCCGTCAGCAATCAGAAGACTTCGCAAACAATTGTTCTTTGATTTCCAACTCTCCCTTACAACAGATCTTTCTCTTTTTCCCTCCTTACATCTCTCTTCCTTCCAGCCCTGTGTCTAGAGATAAGACTATCCTTACTTTTTTATTTCCAAGGAGAATTAGGCTGATCTTCTGAAGACACCTTCCCCAGGCTCACATCTTATCCATTGCTAACTGGGAATAGCCAGGACTGCAGTGACATTGCCAGAGAGTGATTTTTCCCCCCCCTTAGTCCCTGCAGAGCTAATTCAGGTGATCCACTAAATGGAACTCTGGGTTTAGCCTTGCCCAGGTGGGAGCAGACACCCTGCAAAGCTGCGTGTGTGACTGTGTTCTCACTGGCACTGCACTAACCTGCACATTTTATGAGGGCCTCGGGGAGCACATGTCTTGGCTCTTAGAGCTGAACTACACTCAGCTGCTCTGTGTCCTTCCTTGTGAAATGATTTATTTGTCCTTCTGGATGTGGGTAGGAAGTTGAAAACCATCGCCACTGAAGTGGTACAGCCTATGTATTAACAGCAAAGTTGGCCAGCTATTGGAAAGCTCAGCTGAGAGTGTTGAAGTGAGTCCTTGACAGCCCAGGTAGCTCAGCTTGAAAACCTCGCTTGAAGCCAGCAGGTCTGAGTGGATTGTGTGCAGAGCACCAGAGCTCTCACTGTGTGGAGTACCCTCCATCCTCTGAGCATTTCCCCCTAGACCAGACATGCGATATGCTCCTGCCCCAGCCAACTGCCTCTGCTGGAGGCACCTTTACAGTCCCACAGTCTTCTGTTTTTCCAGGTCTTTTACTGCCCATAATATGGCCAGCAGGGTCTAGTTGGTGATTGTACTGAGAGCTGGCCAGAAAACATTCCTGGCATAAGCAAAACTCTATAGCCTGCAGATAAGACATCTTCTGTAGGGGCAGAAACCAAACCATCCTCCTGCCTGGCAATCACTCTCCACCAGGGGACCCCATTAGCTCCTGAGCTGGTGGACACGGTCATTACCAGCTGCGGACAAGGGTTCGTAGCACATGCCTGCTCACCACCACATTCCCACCACCTAAATTACAGCTGCACTGCCCTCTCCAGTCTGACCTCTTGGGGCTTTGACAAGGCTAAGTGTGTCCCACACTCTGGGTGTGCTCTGTCATTTCCTTCACGATGGCTGCAAGTTCTCTGCTCTGTCCTGTTCCTCTTTCTGGGTAAGGCTGGAAGCTCCCCAAAACACCTCCTCTGGTGCTAGGCCAGCTGCAGGAGGGCAGCAGAGAGCCCTGCTCCTACAGGGCCTCCCCCTGCTAGAAGAGGTCACAACCAGGTGCATCACAAGCTTCCAACAACTTCAGGCTCCCGAGGCACTCTCAGCTTGAGGAATTTCAACAAGGAATAGCAATGAGAGTCCTTTGTGAAGCATTAATTTGCAAGCATGGTGTTGTATATTTGTTTCATATGGTGCATATTATTTATATAAATAAAGGTCTTACAAACTAGCTTCTGGTTTTGCCTTTTTTTTTTGTATCATGTGGGTGAAGGAGGTAAATTTGACACAGAGGCTTGACGTGTCATCTCTTCTTTCTGATTTCTACAGACGCAATCTGTAACTATTAAACTGTCTTTATACTTTTGTAGCTTTGAAGTTACTGACAGTGTCACCCAGCAGATCGAGGCAGATAAATTATTCGGGTTCTTTGGAAATACTACCAAAAATCTCTGAAGTTATTTGAGACACATCTTTCATTGATGCCTATTGTCCTCAATCATGACTCATAATTGACCACACTGGGCACAGAAGTGCTGACCCAATATGCTTCACAAAACAAGAAGGGAAGCAAAGATGTAGAAAGAATCTTTGTCTTTCAACTTTTGATATTGGCCTGTACAACACTGTTGTCCTTCTCAGTGAAATTATTAGAAAAATTAGCATTTTCTAAAAAAGAGTTGAGATACTGGCTTTTGCTTAAATTCTGGCTAACAGTGAGTTGAAGATACTTGTTGAAATGTGACAACAGGGGACATTGTACAGGAAGAGAAAAATGCAATGAGTAAACGTAAAGAATCATGAACTGCATTAAGAATACATCCTATGTTTAGGTTCTTCTGAACATAAATCAGATTAAGTTCAGAGCTGACTGTAGAGTTAATCCATGTGATTCAGCTACAGGAATTTAGCTCTTTTGCTACAGAGGTTGTTTTAACTGCACTTTTTCTGCTCACAAATACCAATTCATATTGTTTGTTACAAGACATTCTTTAATTTGGCTTTCTAAAGTAATTCAACCTCAAATGCTTTAGGTGTCTGTGCCAAGAATAACTCCCTGGAGGGTGAGTGTTATGCAGTAACATTACTTTTTTAACCTAAGATATTTTACTTGCTTTGTAGACAGTACATTTAGTGAACATTTCACTACTGTTTATATATTCTTGAGGATCACTTATCTTTACAGCCTTATGGAGATTGTGGGTGTGCTGTTCTAGGTGTCTCTTTCCTTTATATGCACCTGGGCAAAAGCTAAGCTCTCAGGGGGACTGTGGAAAATATACCTCCAGCCCCAGTTACCTGAGCTGGGGGAAATGGGGGCTTGTGATTTCTGGGAAGATATTTCCTCCCCAGACTGTGGGGAACAGCCAGAGCAGGGGCCTTGGTGCTGGCTGAAAAACACAGTCTCCCTTGATCTACAGTCCACGGTTTGCAGCAATGAACAAGGCACAGGCGCATCCCGGCAGCTGTAGAGGATCGGTCTTTGATGACAGAGGAGACAGGACAAACGGGATGGGATGGCTGCTGGTGTGGAAAACTGGGCATGGCTGCCACCTCCTGGTGCACGGGGGTGTCTGGCACCCTGCGTGAGGGTGTTGGCTTGAAGGGATGTTTCTCCATGATGCAAACAGCTCCCAAAGCCCGTCTCCCAACAAGCCCCAGAACATGCCCACTGAAGCGCAGGACACTGACATCATTCCCACAGCTGCACACAGCATTACTCCAGGTCAGTACACGGCGTCCTTGGACTTTGCAATAATAGGAAACAGATTGCCATTAAACAAATGCAAAGACGCACTCCAGACTCTTGCAAACACAAGCATGTCTTCTCCCCGCTTGCTTTCTCTTCCTCTCCCCATGCTGGTACTTGGAAATCAGGACAGAAAGGGGTTTCGGGGTCATGGAGTCCCATCCCTTGCTACTTGTCCCTTCAGGGGGGTTTCAGCCTAGATGTATTTGTGTCCAGCATTGTCTTTCAGAATGTTTTTCTACTCTCCCTGGTGCTGACCCTTTAGCATTCCTACGAGCCGAAATGTCATTATTTCATCACATACGTATTAAATATTCACAGTGATGGAAGTCAGATATGGTTCACAGAAGAAACATGAAGGGATTTGGCAGAGAAGAGGCCACTGCTTCAGACGATGTGAGCAATGATGAGCAGAGCCTGTGCTGGGGAAGGAGAAAGTGGGTTGCTGCAAGAGCAGAGGTCATAGCAAATTTGGAGGCACCAAAGGGTGGCAAGTATTTTGAAGTCTGCCTTTGGCTTTTAAACCTCTCATACACTTCTGTCTTAGGCAGGTTTCCCCTCAGGCTTCCAAACCCTCATCAGATATAGCTAAAACTCCATTGCTGCTGCTGCTGCTGCTGCTGCAGCACCCAAGTTCCAGCGCAGGGAGGGGGTTGGTGTCTCCTGACTATAACCTTGTCATTAATTCACAGTTAAGAACCATCCCACTCTACAAGCTGGCACATTGCTTTTGCCAGCCCAGAGGGTCAGAAGAAGATAAGAGCAGACCAGCTGCCTTCTGTGGTTACCTTTAAAGTCTCCCAGTGTGGTAGACCCACCTCTGTGCCCTTACATGCCAGTAGGGGCACAGCAGGGATGCAGTAGATTGCAAATTCACTCTGGCAGATAAAACTGGTGTGAAAAACTTCACTGGGCTGACTTGGAACTGGCAAGCTTCCAAACAGACCATGGAAGGTTTGTCCTCCTGCCTTCAGTGGGAAAGGGCTGAGCCCTGAGCATGAATGGTTATGGACCCTGCTGTACAAAACTACACATTGATCAAGTGATTTGATTTCTCCCTAAGGAAACAAAGAGTAAACACTATAATGTCCAGAAAGAGGGCATGTGACATCCAGTATGAGGCCCTGGACAGGGGTAAGAAAACTTTAGCTGTGCTTAACACTGCTTGGAGTTATTTTGTTTGATTAATGTAGGAGACACTCCCCAGCCAGCTGTGCTCAGCCTTAGATACGCTCTCATACTGCATGGACTGGAGCTGCTTCCTCAGCCTGCAGCTTTTCTGGCTGTCTTGATGGTCTGCTAAACATCTGGAGATTTTGGCATGGCCAAAGGATGCTATAAGCATTAACAAAGTAGAGGAGATAGGCATGGTTCCCACCAGCCCCTGCCTCGTTCTCCAGATTATCATTTGTGCATGTTGCAGATCCCAGCATCAGCACATTCCCCAGTGG
>VYXC01005843.1:708965-725372 GCA_013397175.1 Platysteira castanea
ATGTCTCCTCCCTCTCCATTCCTCTCTGTGTTTCCAGCTGGAAAAGCAGAGACTTTTTTAGTTTGTTCCCCTAGTGTGCAATGAACAGCTAGGTCTCCAGAGCGTGGAATTACAAGGGAAGCCTGTGCACTTAGGAGCTGAACAAGAAAAGCAAAGTTTCCACAGAGCTGGTATTTTCCCTTTTATTACACAGGTTTTACAGTCATAAATAAAGTTTACACTCATAGATAAAACCTTAAAATGAAGTATTATTACAGTATTGCATAAATACTATGATAGCATGAAGTATTTTCTGAAACATATACATGTAGCCATGAAAGTGATCTTCATAAGGAATTCTGAAAGCAAGAATGCACGGCTGATTACTCCTTTGGAACAGATCAGAGCATGNTCTCCAGATTATCATTTGTGCATGTTGCAGATCCCAGCATCAGCACATTCCCCAGTGGATCACACAATGAGCCTCCTGCTTGAAGAGGCTGGGAATCATGACACATGGAGCTCCCCACATGATTCGTTCAGATGTTCTACATTATTTGCAGTTCAAATTCAAAACTGCTGCAACACCCAACACACCTGTATCTTCTTTTTGCCTTCTGCCAGTAGAGAGAGCTCAGAGCTTTCAATATCTCCTACCTCACCATTCCACTCTGTGTTTCCAGCTGGGAAAGCAGAGACTTTTTTTACTTTGTTCCCCTAGTGTGTAATGAACAGCTATGTCTCCAGAGTGTGGAATTACAAGGGAAGGCTGTGTACTTAGGAGCTGAGCAAGAAAAGCAAAGTTTCCACAGAGCTGGTATTTTCCTTTTATTACACAGGTTTTACAGTCATAAATAAAGTTTACACTCATAGATAAAACCTTAAAATGAAGTATTATTACAGTATTGCATAAATACTATGATAGCATGAAGTATTTTCTGAAACATATACATGTAGCCATGAAAGTGATCTTCATAAGGAATTCTGAAAGCAAGAATGCACGGCTGATTACTCCTTTGGAACAGATCAGAGCATGAAAAATGTTACGTGCTGGCCTCTCAAGAGGACACTTGCAGAATCTGATTGCAGAATAAGCAGACATGGAAGGCCTGATTATGGGGCATGGTCTCCATCCCCACTGGACTCTCAGGAAGCTCTGTAAAGACCCAGAGCACTGTGTCCTGGATGCCTGGCTGCATCATCCAAGGTTCCTGATGGCTTCTCATGTGCTCCTTCTGCTCTGCCCAATACTTAGCAGTGCCCAGCCAATGATAAGAGTCTTCTCTGGTGACAGCAAGAAACTTATCAAGGCTGCAGCAGAAAAGACTGCCAAGGACTGGATTTTCTGGTCTTGTATTGATGCACGAAGTGAGCTTGGAAGCACGGTGGTGATGCTTGTTAGCACTCAGTTTGCCAGAAATGGAGGAAGCCCCTAGGAGGAAGAAAAAAAACTATTAAAAATTAGGTAGAAAAAGCTTAATCTGTCTCTTCAGTATGATAGAGGATTTGAAAATAAAGCATCTAGTCCAAGAGATCACTCTGATCCTCCTTCAGTGTGTTAGGTAATCTCCCTCAGGATACATTTTTCAGACAACAGGGTAGAACCTCATAATTTACTGTGCCAGGTACACCACTCCTAGAAATACAGATCATTTAGAAACTGAAGCAATTAAAAGGTGGCAACTTGCATAGCTGAGTGCAGGGGAAGTGGAGTTGGATCCTGTGGAAAGGTGGATTTTTGGAGGGTTAGAAAGGCCCCCCAGAGGTCTCTAGTCCAACAGCATGTTTGCTCCATGGCAGCTCAGAGGAAAGTTCTCAGTGTCTCCAGGGATGGAGGTGACAGCCTCTCTGGGTTCCAGTACCGCACCGTTGTCTGGGGAGGCTTTTTCCTTCCGTCCTATCGGAATTTCCCTCATTGCAGCTTGTGTGTGTTGCCTCAATTTTCTCTCTGCATCATCAGGGAGAGTTTGGCTATGTCTTTACTGCCTTTATGTAGTGGAAAACTGCAGTTAGATCCCACTTAGCCACCTTCTCTATGGGCCTAGGAAAGCCCATTCCCTCAGCCTCTCCTCACAGGGCAGGTGCTCCAGCCTCCTGCCTTTTGCAGTGGTACTCCACCAAATCCCCTCTGGTTCAAGAGTGTCTTTTTCCTGCCAGGGGGGCCAGGGCTTGATGCAACAGTGTGTATTTCTCTGGAGCACATGCCTGGAACTCACTCACCTCATTACACCTCTGCGTAATTAAAACGGGCCATGATGTTCAAAAGGGCTGAGCACACAGAGATTCCCATTCCTTCTGTGGAGGGTTGGTAGTTAGTCAGAACTATTGCTGGGCCCTATTCACCTTCATTTGGGAGGGTGGCTCGTGTTTAGCTGAGACAGCAGAGCAGCTGAGCAAGTGCCTGGCTTCCCACAGGCTTCCTAGCCAGCAGGACTCTGCAGAAATCATCAAGGCTGCCTGGTTGGGACAGGTAATTTGTTAGCTGGCTCTTTAAAACCAGGACCTGAAGGGCAGATTCCCCTTGTACTGCTGCACAGGGAACCGTGCTGAGTCAGCAGCAGTTTGTCAGCACTCGTGAGCTTTTAGCAGACAGCTCTGCTCAGCTCCCGGCAAGCACTGCACCATGCACTTGATTGTGCGTAAGCTGCTAAATTATTTAATCATCTCAGGCATTAGGAGACTCAGAAAGGCTAGAAGCCAAGGGGAAAATGTCTGGTAAACCATTATATTGCATAAAGTACTTAGTTAGATCAGCTGATTGACTGGCTATTGCCCCTAGCTGTGTATCCTGTCACCTGAATGTCTTACTCAGACACTAAATGGAAAGGTCAGGTCTTGAGGTACTAAAAGTCCTATGTAATGTTTGGGGTGGATGGAACTGAAGTGAAGTGTAATGTGTACCTTTTCCTCAGCCGGAATGAAACAAGGCATCTATAGCATCCCACAAACAGGTTGGTTTTGTGTCCGTGACTCTAAGTTCCTGCCAGCAGTTTTGTGCATCCCTTCCTCTACCTCCTGCCATCCATTCTGCATAGAGGGACCAATCCAAGCAAGAACTGGCTTGCCCCACAAAGGGTGGCTGAGCCCCACAGTTAACTCCAGTCCTGGTCTTCTGTCCTGTTCAGACCACATCAGGCCATACAAGTAACTTCTGCAGTTGTATGGATTGCAAGAAATAGGGAAAGCAGACCTTGGTAGTATGATACTCTTACATGTAAACTCTGATCCTGAAGGTAAATCCACCCATCTGGGCTTTTGAACTTGCTCAGAACTTAACTAAAATCCATGGCCCTGTCCTGAGAGGCAAAAAGAGAATACTTGAATCATGGTTACAGAGCTTAAGGAGCTTTTGGAGTCAAATAGCTCCAGCAGGCTGCAAGCTAATGAACTGGTAGCTGATTCATGCAAAGGGTTGAAGTAATGCACCCTTTCCTTAGTTAAAATATGAGGGTACTGCTAAATCTCCTCTCCCCTCTACTCCTGGCCACAAAGGCACAATGTAGCAGCACAATCCTTTGGCAATCTCTTGCCTCCTTGGCCCTCTGCTTATGCAGCATCAAGCCCATGCTTATTTTTCCTGCTATCATTTCTGCTAACACCATTGCTGGGGTCATCCAAACCTCCTTTTCCTTGGATTTTTTGCATTTATTTTCACTCTTGGTGTTTTCTTCAGGTGTCTACTAACCAAAAAGATACGACCGAGTTCTGCGCAATTCAGAAAGTAGTATACAAAGAAGTTCTGGGGCCAATAATCATCTTCTCCATGTTGGTGTGCCACAAAATTTCTCCAGCAGTAACTGTAAGCTAAGAAAAGAGATATCCAGTCACTCTTGATGAAAGGATGCCCAGTTCTTTCTTCATTAACATGTCAGTGAGTCATTTGTTTCTCAGTAAGAATACAGTAAAAGACAAAGATATTCATACAAGGGATACACAAATAACTACACAAATAAGTTAGTGGAAAGGGGAACCAAAACTTTACAGATAGCAATATGTTTAAAAAAGAATTGCCAGAGAGAGAAATTGATCATTGTGGTGGCTTGGGCAACCTTTATCACAAATAGCACACTCTGTCATAAAGCCAGAGCACATTTGCCAAGAGAGAGGGAATCAGTGAGTGGCAGGAGTGAAAAGGGAAGTGGCACGTGCAGTCAGAGTTGATCGAGCTCTCCTTTTGGCAGCCTTGTGCTTAAGAACACAGCTTTGGTTAGACAAGTTGCTTCAATCATGAATCTGTCTGATTTACCCCAATGATCAGGGAAAACCTGGGGTGAACACTAACATTTAGCATTTTCACGTTGATCTTAGTGTTGATAGGGTGGGCAGAGCTTCTGTCAATGCTCTGGTGGTATAATCCCAGAGACAATATCCGCAAGATAAGCAATGTCCTTTAAGATTACATTTGACCTGGTGGGCTTTATAGCTGCACACTCCAGTGGTAAATATCCACACAGGTGAGTGAGGTTCATCTCTTCAAATAGACATTCCTTTTTGTGAGCTGCTTGTCTGGACCATTTTTACAGCCAAACATCACCAGGCAAGCAAGATACAGGCACAAAAAAGGCACATGTGCAAGACACGTCTTCTGTGATGCATCATCTGAAAGTCTCCTTTAAACAGTTTCCTTCTCTTCTCCAGCTGCCAAGGGAAATCAATCATTTGATGCAGCTGGCAAACTGATCTGCAGGTGTATTCTAGGAGGGATGGGTTCTGTCTTATGGCCAGGATTATTCACTGCATATTAAGGAGGTGTGGATGGCTAGCGAAACCTCTAACTCTCTGTGCTCAGATTTGGCAAGAGGAAATGACCATGCTGGTCTTGCTGCTGTACAGGACTGGGGAAGAAATACGGCAGAAGAGAGTGACATTTTTGTACTCACTAGTCCTCCCCAAAGCCAGCCATCACCTCTATTACAAACTAAGAGTGCACGTAATCCCAGAGCTTTCCATCCACACTTAGACAAAGAGTAGCTGGGTTACCTCCAAGATTCATGATACGTGTAGTGACTCCATTCATTATCAGGTTGCGGAGACCTTGTCGGTTGCGGTTATCACAGTGCCTGAACAGCTTGGCTGCATGTATTTCCAAGGTCACATTGGGGTGTGACCTCAGGAACTCCAGAATCCTTGTGGAGCAATTTCCACAGGGACTAGTTGAAAGGAACCAGGTGATGGAGCAAGGAACTCGTAGCCTGTCGTTGAAATGATTTTCCAAGAAGTTGACTTCAGCATGTTGTTCACGATTGTTTGAGCACCAGTTCCTCCAGATGGAACCATTTCTCCACCTGATTTCATACAGCAGGTATACCACCCGCTGATGTTGGCTAGGCGAATAATTTCTTTGGAAGTCGCTCGGCTGTATCATCCACCTGAAGAAGAGTACCAGCAGTACTGTGATCCCAAGATTTCAATGACGTTTGGTCCCATTCTGCATTGCCTACTCTCAGTATCAGCCAGGCCTCCCACTCCCAGCTTTTCCCATCAGAAATGAGCATCTTGAAGAATGTTGCAATTTAGCAATCTAAATCTGGAATTTGATGAAGACTTCAGAACACCCCCAGCACCTCCTTGAGAACTGTTGGGTGGGAAAGCAACCCCATCACCACTCAGAGATCAGCATCAGTCAAAGCAGTAAGGCAACTGGACAGGAAGACTGAGGAAAGGGATAGTAAGAATAAAACAAGGCACAAGGCTGTCTCTGAAAATTGCCATGGAGCTCAGGCAGCAGTCAGTGGCAGAGCTACATCTCTTACCCTCGGTTGTTCTGTCTGGATGAGGGATCTGTACAGAAAAGATTTGTGAGTCACTGAGGATAGCAGGTCAGAAAAAATTTCCTCTACACTTTATGTCCAGACCCCTTCCAGTCTATACACTCCCTACCAAATCTCTTTTCTGTAAAAGGGCTTAATAAGTAATCACTGCACAGCAGGATAGGCACTCTGGCATGCAGGAGGTGTGGATTCCTACCTGGAAGTTGAATCTGATGGTTGTTTAAGCTATGTTGTACATGAACCCTTGCTCAGTTTAGCACGTTATGGTTGATTATATAAACACTCAGGTTTAAATTCCCTGATTTTGGCAGTACTGCATCTGTTTTTCCCTGACTAATCAAAGAGCAGAATCAAATCTCTTATCCCTTTAAATCTTCCAAACCACTTCTACGAGACAGGCAAAACTCGAGCCATTTTCTCAATGGTTCTCAATTTTGGCAATCTAGACAAAAACATTTCCACAACCAACTTCTCATCTTTACTAATCTGTAACTTTTTCAAAAACTAAAAGAATATCAGTGCCAAGGAAAAAATACCTGTACAAAAAGGAGGATGGTTTCTGACTAAAAAATACTTACAGCGTGGCAATGCAGACCTGCTTGATTATACACATTTTATCTCCCATGGTGGCAAGCAGCTTTGACCCCATAACTTATTCATCCCTTCCCAGCTAAGGTCTAGAGGAAAACAGTTGCAGATGATCAAGGCTACTTATTTATTTTGTAATATCCACCAACAGAAAACTTAAGGATCTAGGATCTTTAACTCATAATTTTATTTGATAAAATAATTAATTTTATTTTTTTTAGATTTTTAAGTGCATATAAAATAAAAATAATTAATTTTAGTTATATTTTTATGTATTATACATAATATAATAAAGGTTTCTTTTTAAATTTACTTAGAATTAAGATACTAAAGGTATTTTTCCTCAGCTTAGCTCTTTTAAGATGAGAAATGATGAATTATACAGAGTAAAATTACATTTTAACAGGAAGAAAATAGTTTTCCACATCAACAAAGACATGATCAACTTCTTGAACAGCCTTATTGCCCTGATTCTTTACGAATATTCTAGTTATTTATCACAATGAAAATAAAATAGATGAATAGATAAGCTAAGTAAATTGCTCCATTCTTAAATGCCTTTGACATCTCTTTCCACAGTAGAAGTTCTTTGGGATTTTGAATTCTTCCTGCCACAGCAAGGTTAACAAAATTATATAAATATTTTGAAGCTGGACCTAAGACTCTAGGTATGGTAATGTATTCAAAAACATAAAACACGAATCCACATCTGTCTGCTGTATATCCTCATGTGCCAACAAAACACATTTGTGTCTACACTCCAGTCCTTTAGATACAACTACAGTAAAGATCTACACTTGAATACAGAGGAATAGGTCCACATTTCACATAACTGTACTTACCTCTGCCACTGACAGCAGCCATGGATATTTCTGGATTTGTGTGTTGCTTCCTGGGAGACTGGTGTGCCTTTATTAGTCTTACATTAGTTTCAGTTTCTATTCCTGAATCAGAATACTGATCTTTGGGCCTTACTAATGCTGCTCAGCTAAGTATTTCCTTATGGTGACTTTCATCATGCTTATGTGCATCATCCCAATAGCTGCAGGTGAAAGCAACTTCCTGGCAGCAAAGAACTGCAAATGGGGGAGATCCCACTCAGAAACTGATCTGGCCTTGAGAATATAACATTACCTTCCAGAAGGTGGAATTAACAGGTGAGCGACTTTTTGCAGTGCAGACAGAAATTACATGTCTTTTTTAACTCTGGCTCCAGAACAGAAAAGCAAATCTTCTCTAGTCACCCCAATGCAACAAGAGAGAAAAGTATCTACACAAATGGCATCAAGCCACATAGCTGTGGCATGGCATGTCACTTTTCTGACACCCAGACGCCATGAGGAAGTTGGACAGACCCAATGGAAAAGGGGAAACAGACGACATCGTGCAAAAGGCCGTGAGTCTGTGGAACTCCAGCAGGTGGTGGTGGTTACTGCCATCCCTTCGTGGGACTGCTCCTGCCGAGTTCCAAGGACCGCTCATACCCCCTTGAGCCTGGGTGCTCTCGTAATCAAGGAAGACACTCCATGTGTGTGACCACTGAGCTGTGGCCAGTGACCAGCAGCCGCTCTCAGGCTGACTCTCAGCAAGCTGCCCAGCATCCAGGACAGCTTTGGCAGTGGACATCTTGTTGTGAGGGAACCTCCAGATATTTTCAAAATATCACTCTCAGAGCAAGACCCGAGCCACCTGTGGAGCACTAAACCTGTGGATTAGTCTGATCTGCAGAAGCTATTGGTCATGATATCCATTCACTGATGTAAATAGAACAGACATTTTCCAGTGCCCTGAGAAATCTGCTCAGCATTATGAACTGGGCATCATAATCCTGTGATCAGTTCTGCAACTCTCACAAGATGCAGCAAAAGAATATTTCCCATTTAACCTAAAAAATGACTGAAACAATGCTAGTTTCTAGTGAGAAGTTTTCCTCTGACTGACACACCCAAAAATGGCTTGCAGAGGAAAGGGATTACAAAAGAATTCTTCATATGGCATAGGTAGAATCAGTCTCTGTCACTTGCAATTTTTTCTGCTTTTGTGACACAATTATTTTGTGGCCTGATGCAAGCTGTAGAGATCCCTGGACAAAGCCAGTGCCTTCTTTGGTGCCAAGCCAGATGTGGGATTGTAAAGCTAAGGGAGGGATTTATTTGTATTCTCTGCAGCAAGCTCTCAGTATTCTATTGTCAGAAAGCATTCAGTTTCCTGCCAGGGCAGAAAAAACCCAGAAGTGTACACGAATGGTGGAGTTCAGAGGGAGTAGGGGTTCAGGCACTGGCAGGACTCTCTGTCGAGGAGAAGACTAATTGTGGCAGGTCATCAGGCAGTGCCAACACAGAGTCTGCCCTCGGGGCCTCTTCTGCTGCAAGGTCACTCCTCACTTCTCAGCACAGTGCTTGCATTGTTTCCAGCCACAGAAGGGTGAAGGGGAACAAATCAAACACTCAGAGATTCTTGAAACAAGCACATGATTGACTAATGTGGTTTTGAGTTCGGGGACATGATCCTCAGTAACACCAGGAATGCATAGGTTCTGTAGTACTCTCGGCACTGTCCTCTCCTTACAGCAAATGTTTACAAATAGGCAGGTGTGAATTAGGCTTAGACATGATTAGTCTCATCTGCAAGAAATGGCTCGATAAGCAGCAGTAGTTCCTGATAGAAAGCCAGCAACGTGCCACAGGAAGTGAAGAGAGAAAAATGAGTCCAAACAGGAGCTTGGACTCATTTTTCAAATGTTTCTAATGCAACATTTTCAGGTGTCTCCAGGAAGTCGAATGTGTTGTATGAGATGGTGGAAAGCCAAAAGGAAAAAAAAAAAGAAAATTGGAAATATTGCTCTGTTAGTCCTGTCAGCCTAATGCGAGAAGAAGAATCCCTCCAAATTCAGTAGCTGCTTTAACCCTAATAAAATCAGAAAGACAAGGTTGCCACACAAATGAATTTTCATGCTTCTAGAAGTTGCACATTCTGTTTATGGGGACCATGCTTCAGTGAGTCATGGGGACGTTGATGACTTCCAGAAGGATCATATAACCGGGTGGGAAACCTGTTTCTTGGTTTTTATGAGCAACCAGCAGTACTCCAGTATCCCTTTGAATTGCTATGTGCCTGTAGCAAGGGTTATCTATATCAGTGGAGTCTCACACAACTGTGGCAAAAGTTTTTATTCTACTTCTCATGCAGTCAGTTATGCCCCCTTACAGAAGCTGCTTAAGGTAATATTAGAGATAAATGTGGAGGTGGTTTGTGCTGCTGAGCTCTTGGTAACATCTGAATACATCTCAACTACTCCAGCAAAGGGATTTGTTTAATAACCACCATCCTCATATGCATGCCTCACAAACCTGAATGTGTTTTGGAGGAACATACACAGCAAAGGGTACATAGAATGGAGGACGAACACTCACTCATGCCTCCTTGAAACACCAGGTTCCTTAGACCTTCATGAGAATATTCCCTTTGGTGGTAGTAGAGCCGTGCTGTACACAGATGACCCGATTCACTAGGGAAAATAATCAAGAAGCTTCACAGTTTCTTCAGAACATTTTACAGAGGGCCTCCAGGATGCACACTAAGGGACAGAGAGGTGGACAGAGCATCAGGGAGCTAGGTCCCCGCAGATGTCTCCCAGGAAAGAGATTGCAGCAAAACAGGTTTGCAGCATGACTACTACAGAGGTGTTGTCTGCTGATGTACCACTCCCTTTCCTCAAGCGTCTTTTAGCTTATCTGACACTCAAAACCCAAGATGTGCATCTGCTAACAAACTTGGACTGAGACAGACTCCTAGAAATGGAAATATATGGAAGAAATTAGGGAAGATGGACAGGTTAGAGAAGAAAGAGGAGCACAGAAGGAAAGTTAAATCAGACATCAAAGAAGGCAAAAAGGGACAAGGTTTGAATCAGTTAAGATCCCAGTTTGCAAATCTCTGAGGATTTTACAGGTACTGAGCTTTTAATTCTCTGGCTGAATGATCTCATGGAAAGAGGTGGGAATCACCAAGTGGAAGTCTGGAAGCAAAGAGAAAGGTTAAATTTAAATGTGACAAAAGCCTGGGGCTTATGCCACAGAGGCTTAAGTCTCAACCTCCACTTACAGGCTGCCTCCTGGACTTAATTTGAAATGGTAAATCCTATGTTAGTTCAAGTGTTCTGTTGCTGACACATTTGACAGTAAAAGGAAAATCTACTGTATGTTTACTTGGATTTAATGGAGTTTTCTCAGTAGGTATCTGTATTTTTATAGAAAGAAAAACCACACAGAGCCTTTTGAGATCTATTCTGTGACCTCTACATTTAAAAAAAGCTAAAATGTGTATATGTATGAACCTATATTTATGAATTCACGCTCATGGAGATATTCATGGATATTTACATATATGTGTATGCACAATACTGCAATAATGCATATAAAAACAAGCTTGTAGATACACAAATACATCTCCTTGGCAGCATATTACTTTGCAACTCTGATAAGCACATCCACCCGTGGCTCTTTTATCTCTCCCAGAACCTTTGCTTTCATTTCCTCTGCAGGCTGCACAGCGTCACCATACTTGACTGAGACTCTCGTTCAGCCTCCATATGTGGAAACCAAAACGTAAGAGATTAAGGTAACTGGTGGCACCCTGCCACTGCTGGGTGAGCTTTATGAGGATGACTCTGAACAATGAAGTGCAACGGCAGCCAGCCACAAGGATGTGCAGGCAGAGCTCTGCCCCAGGCAAAGTGAAAAATAATTGGCTAGTGGGAAGGACGTAGCTGCGTGCTTACTTCAGTAACAAAACACCCTGATATCCTTGTAATATAGTTCTTTCACATCAACTGGTGAGGTTGTAGAAAGCAAAGAATTTCCCAGATCATCAAAGATAGTTCATGAGGAGTCAGTGTGGAAAAAAAAAAAGCTGCAAGTGAACATATCTGTATTTTAGAATATGTTTTTCTACTCTAAGCAGCCCTTCTACAACCTTCTCACACTACTTTGAGTCACAGAAGTTCTATATATTTATCTTTCTAATTTTGCCTCAGTTCTATGTCTTTGTTTCAATGCACATGCTTTGTCAAAGCACTAAGCAGAACAGTAAGTACCCAAACCCAGTGAGGATTAGTGTCCATGCTCTGCTTGAGAGCCTGAGTCAGTCATCACACAACTGGCAGAGTTTTAAATATGAGGGGGACCACATAATGAGGTGGACTTCACCTGAGAGAAAGCAATGATTTTCTATAGGTTGTACCAAAGAGAGTGTTCAGAGCAGATGTAGAAATTTTCAGCTCTGAGATTTTCTTTTCCAAGCAGCCAGGGATTGCTCAGTGACAATAGTATATGGTTAAACTCTCCCCAGAATTCACCTGGAAGCTGTAGCTGTCATGGGAGGTAAAGCCTCCATCACAAGCAGAAAACATCTACCAGGACCAGGCATTACAACCATTGGGCACCATCAAGGATGGAGTTAATTTTCTTCATAGCAGTCCGTATTAAACATATTAGCTCCTGGGCCATCTGTGGGCAGCGTCTCAGTGGAAGCCACAAGTGAGAGCAGTCAAGATAACCAGGGTTTTATTTTATTTTATTTTATTTTTTTTAAGTCCTCAGGACCCTGAGAGGCACAGACCATAATAACTGTCTTTGTTTTTTATTGTGAACACAGTTTGGGATTCTTCCTTGCTGGCAACCTTGGAATGTCACAAGCTTGCTTTGGCCAAAAGCTGGTTACGATGCAAACAGGGGCTGAGTGTGGTAAGACAAGGCCAACAGAACAGTCTAAACAAGAACTAAGGAAAATGAGCCTTGGCACAGACAAAGGATCAACAAGTTTACAGAACCACCCCCAAAGCTGCTGGGAAGGTTATACTGTGATATCGTTTGGCAGCCTGTGCCAACAGCTAGTTACACCGGAGACTGAACAAGGAACACTTGGTCCATTTTATAAGTTTTGCTCAGCAGTTTCACATCATCTGTGTTTCTCTTTCCCACCCCTGCCATAACAACTTGTGTGATCAGTTTTTTCTGCCTCCTTAAACACACCTTAAAAGCACCAGGGGTTTCCAGCAGATACATTTAGTGGCCCAGTTCCAGGACGGACTTGCAAATAAAAATAATTACTTACTTACTTCTTCTAGCTATCTGAGTGGAGATGCTGAAATGCAATGACCCTGGATACTGTAATTACCATTCCACAGCCTCACCTCTGGGTGGATGGAGGATTTGCTTCTGTTGAATGGAGCATCTGTGGATTTTTGAAGTTGCTTTTTTAAAATCAAGTGCTGCTGTCAGTTACATGTTATAGCTGCCACTGAGACAGTGGAAAATCATCTACGTTAGCACAGTCTTTCTAACGCAGACTAGTGTTTCAGTGATTAATGATGAGACATTATTATAGCAAGAACTGACAGTCACTGTGATTAGCTGATCAGCTTAATACAGAGACAAGTGCTTATTTACATGGCTAACTATAAGCTTCTGGAATTTTCTGCTCTGGTAAACTGTGGATGCAGATGGCAGTACAGGGTGAAAAGAGGTCCATACAGGGACACTAAAGGTAAGATGCAGGGCTCCCAAATGCAGTCATTGTGGGCATTGAGGTAGTGGGACAGGATCATGACAAACCACAGCTAGTGGCCAGGATTTCTCTCTGTAAAAAACACCCCCTCTGTCACTGCTAGGTAGAGTGTCTGGACTATGCTTTCTGCCCTGATGGGGCTTTTTCTGTGGTTTTTAGTCCACTTCTGTTCCTCTTGCATCACGAGGTAGGAAACAAGGCTGGCTGAGAGGACAGCAGGTCTCCAGAGATGTTCCTTTTGGCATGCTGATCACCTCTTGCCAGAGGATGGGCCCTGAGACCCCAGGAGCCCTGTGTTGGAAGACCACGACTGAGGGAATCATTGTCTTGGGGCGACTTTATGCTGTTGTATCCCCTATCACCACTCTGTGCCCAGATATGATCCTGAGCCTTTCTGTGCCTTTAAAACTGGGTGCAAGAGAGAGAGAGAAAAAACTGAGCGAACTTTTCAAAAGAGTTTGTGCTTCAGTGACACAGAGATCAGCTGCTGCTGCTGCTGAGGAGTGAAGGAAGCACCCTTTCTGCTTCTCTCAGTTTTTTGGCTCTGTTTCTCCAGAGAAAGACTGAGAGTTAAGATTCTTTCTGGGACTTCGGCTTTTCCCTTGTTCTCTTCTAGGCTGTTTCAACATCAGAACACCAAAACTCACTGGGAAAACTTTCCACCTCAGGCCCAGAGGGGGCCCAGGCTGACCCAGCTCCAACAAGGAGGGAAGAGACCACACCCATAGAAGGACTTTAAAATCTTCCCAGGTTTCTCTCCACAGTGAGAGGTTTTATTATTTAGCATTATTATTCTTTTCCTGTGTGTTTGTTAAATAAATAGAGTTTTTTCCCTTCACTTTCCTCCAAGGAAAATCTTTTTTTTCCCAAATCTGGTGGGGGAGGCGTGGCTGTAACCTGCCTCCTAAAAGAGGATGTTCACATTCAGACATTCCTCTGAAATTTGTCCCAAACTGGCACAAATATTTATTGGCGCCCAATGTGTGGCTCAGAGGAAAGTGAAAAAACCTGTACTAGTTACATTTTGGTTTGGTCTTAATTACTTCGTACTGGGGTAAAGTAGTCATCATGTTGGTTGAGTTCATGACGTCTCTGGTTTGAGGTACTAAAGTCTTTCTGGTCTCTAGGCCTGTTTGACTGTCTTTCTGATCCCTAGGCGTGTTTGCACAGATTTTGTCCCTGGTTCATAACTTTTACAGAGCAGGGGCACAAATCTGGATTTTTATTTTGCTGTGCTCAGTGATAATGACTACAAGAAGTTAACAGAGGTACTGGCAGTTGTTCAAAATGTGTATGATTGGTGGTTTCTCCGACCTAATCCCAGTCCTAATTTCAGTAGCCTGTTTTGTGGGTTTATTAGTAATTGCACCCAGTTTGTTAGAGGAGGAGGTGGGGTTTCTCAGCCTTTAATCTCCTTCCCCTTTACACTTGACACATTATCTTCTGAGAATGTTCAGTTTCACCTGGATGTTAAAGAAACCACCTTCCTGGTATTTTATCTGGTAGGCTTCCTCTATATCATTTGCATCTTGTCTAGAACGAGGGCTGAGTTTTCCAGGGTAACTGACTCTGATGAGATACCTGACCCAGGGGTGGAAAATCCTGAGTGGTGTGGAGAATGGGAGGATACGGGCCAAATCCTGAATGAATTCTCTGACCCAACAGCTTGAAATTTCCCCCCTGAACAAATTCAGAACCCAGCTGAGGTGGGAAAATACCTGCAAGAGAAATGCAATGACGGCTCTAAGGAGAAAAAGGTCATTGCAATATGCTGGGCGTTGGCATATGCTTATCGCACAGTGCTAGATAGCGTAGGGCAGCAGATAAAGGCAGAGGGGCAGGAAGATAAACCAGCAGACACCCCAGTTCCTCAGGCTGCAGCCGAACCAGACTGCAAACCAGACACCAAACCAGACAGCAAACCAGACAGCAAGCCTAAGCCAGTGACAGTTGCTCCTGTCAAGAGGAAAAAGCACACCACCAAAACCAATCACCCAGTGAAAGATGATGATGATGCAGGTGAAGGAACCTCAAAGCAACCACAGAAGACTTAGGCGCAGAAACAATTACTGAGTCCATGTCTATAAAAGACCTTTGTAGCTTAAGAAAGGACTACACCTGACAGCCTGATGAATCCATGATAAGTTGGATGGTCCGTATTTGGGATGCTGCAGGTGATGCTGTAATGCTGGACGGTACTGAAGCGAGGCATTTGGGATCTTTGTCACATGATCCAGCTATCGACCAAGAGATGGTAGGGAGGTCTGACCCTCTCAGTCTCTGGATAAGGATCTTGAAAGGTGTGGAAAAAAGATACCTGTGCGCAGATAATTTCTATGAGCAGCAAACCCAGTGGAAGACCATAGAACAAAGAATCCAGTGCTTGAGAGAACTGGTGGTGGTAGAGATTGTCTTCACAGATGACCCAACAATTAAGAATCCAAACAATGTAAAACGTACACCAGTGATGTGGCGAAAACTCATACGACTTGGGCCACAAGAATACGCTTCCGCTTTAGCAATGATGAAACTGAAGAATGACCAGGTTGGGACCGTGCGGGATACGGGAGCGAAGCTCCGAGCATATGCAGATGCCATGCATGGCCCAACATATGCAAGAATCGCAGCTGTGGAAACACGTATGCAGAAATTGGAAGATAAGGTAGAAAAGAATCACCAGGAACTCAAGAAGGAGGTTAAGGAGGGCTTTCTCCAAATCTCAGTGGTACAGATCAGAGGTCCTGTGTTGCAGTGACCCAGCTCAATAAGGGGCTGTGGCAAGTTGTTCTCCCCCAGGCTTGAGTGACAAGCTTCTCCTAGGACACATTATGCTCCCAGTTCTGTTCCTTTGATTGATTTATTGTTCTCCCTGCCCCTTTATTCCCTATATATATGTTTTCCCTTCCCTGCTTCCCTGTTGGCCCTCGTTCCTTAGTTCTTCACTTGTGGTCTTCCTATTGGTTCCCTTGCTCTGGTCCCATCCCTGTACTGCCCTGCACCCTGATACCCTCGGTCCCAACGCTCTGCCCGCTCCCTCGGACCCCATATGTAAGTCCTGCACTCTATGTTCCATTTTGTCCTTGGCCCCTAACCTCCCCCCGTGATGAGGCATCAATAAACCTCTCATGGAACATCATGCCAGGACCCTTCCTGACTCTTTTGTTGTCCACCTGTGAGGGTATGAGTGCCAGCTGCTTCTCTGGCTGAGATGCATGCTGCCTGCCTTCGCTCCTATGACAGCCTGGTCCCTTTGAGCTGCTCCCTCCGGGGAGCCCACCCTTCTATGGAGGCTCAACCAACGGGACAGGACGGGAGCTATTGGAGCACTCCGTGAGCTCGCCAGTAGAAGTGCAGTGGCCCCGCCGGAGCAGCCCGCTTTGCATAGACGCTTTCAGGAGGGTCGTGGCCCCTTCATCAAAGCATGCTGTGACAGTCCTGTCACTAGATGTAGACATCCCCCAAACAGAGAGAAAAAGTACATCCCACGAGGTGAGCTGTGGTT
>VYXC01005844.1:4158-19071 GCA_013397175.1 Platysteira castanea
TTTTTTTCTTTTTTCTCTCTCGTTTTAATGAGTAATTTGGAATAGGAAAGTCACAGGAGATGAGGGAGGGAGGGAGATGAGGTGGGAGAGAGGACGTTCTCCCCCTCCTCCAGTTTAATAAGCACCAGAGTATTCAAGTCTGTCCGTTGGGAATTGCGAGCCGTGGCTGCAGTCAGCAGGCAGAGACTAAACCTTTCTCGTAAGAGCAGCGTCGTTTGGGCTGGGGTCCCTCATCATCATCATCCTCCTCCTCGTCCTCCTCCTCGTCCTCCTCCGAGGAGGAGCTGTCCAGTGTTAAATCCACAACGTCCGCGGGGGCTTTGCCGTTCTCGCCGGTGCCGTTGGGAGTGGCCAGCAGCCCGTTCACATCCGAGGAACCTGCACCAGCACGGGGGCAAAAGGTGGAGTGAAACCCCTCGTGTCCAGCTCCGGGGATGATCCTGGACAAGGGGAGGCTCCAGGGAGAGCTCAGAGCCCCTTCCAGAGCCTGAAGGGGCTGCAGGAGAGCTGGAGAGGGACTGGGGACAAGGGGTGGAGGGACAGGACACAGGGAATGGTTTCCACTGCCAGAGGGAATATTGGGAAGGAAATTCCTCCCTGGGAGGGNGAATGGTTAATTAACAAGAGGATCAAACTGCACACGGCTTTGGAGATGCAGGGTGGGTGTCCTGGAGGTGCGCAGGGGAACTCCCCCATCCCGGGATCCAGGTGAGGGAGGATCCTGCCTGGCTTAAGACACTTTCCTTACTTCAGGCTCCAGTTCAGGGTCAGGCTCTNATGATTCTGCAGGTCCCTCCCAACCCAAACCACTCTGGAATTCTGTGATTTCAGGGGTTTCCAGCCTCCCTGCCCGGGCAGACTCACCTAGAACCAGGATTGGACACTGAGGGCTGCAGCTCCTCTCCTTCTCAGCTCGGATGGGGCACCAGGAGCCATCCACCAGGTACTCGATCTCGTCTGCATCTTCACATTCCATCAGGATCTTGGACAGGAGCCTGCAGAGGGCACGGGAGGAGCTGTCACAGCCCTGGCAATCAGCAGGGTGTGTGCAGTGACCCTGCTTGAGAGGCAGCCTGGTGCTGGCTCCCGAGCTCAGAGCTCTCAGAGCCACGGACTTTATTCCCCATAAAACCGGAGCGGGCTCTGACAGCTCAGATCCATCCCAGCCCCTCCTGTCCCTGCACCCAGACCATCAACTACCAGCTTAATTAGGTGCAATTAAAGACAGCTTTGCCTCTTCTCCCAGTTTCCCAGCAGCTTCCAGGCTGCTGCCCCATCCCAGGGACATTCCCAGGGACATTCCCAGCCAGGCTTTGGCAAAAGGTGAGATATCCTTTGGCATCAGGAAAGCAGCAGCCCAACAAGCAGCACTTCCCTTCCTTCCCAGTTTTATTTCCCAAATCTCCACAGAAGCCACCAGAACAACATTCCTGCAGCAGGAAAACCATGAAAATGCACCTGGAATGAGGGCCTGATTCCAGAGAAGCTGGGGACTTGCTTTATTCCCCGTGTCCCACCGTTTGCCTGGGATGATTATTTGGAAATGCTGCTCTGCCAGGCCTCACTCCCTCCTGGACCTGAGCATTTTCCTTCAGGAGGAAGAACTCCTAGCAGAAAGTCTTCCAAGCTCAGGAAAACTCTGCGGCACCCCAGTGGGAGAGTTTCAGCTTTCCCCAGCTCCTGCAGGAATTGTTTCCACAGCCAATCCCATCAGCCAGCACAGCAACCACCAAGCTGCAGCTCCCAAAAAGCTGACGAGGCCCTGAGGATCCCAGACCTGACCAACCACCTCCCTCCCTGCTCGGGAGCCTCCGGCTCTTTTTTGACTCTCAGAGCCCAGCTGAGTGCCAGCTTCCCTCTCTCACTTCCAGGGAATCTGGAAAAAACCTTCACCCAACAGAACTGGCACCAAACCCCAGCCCTGAGCAGGGACAAAAGTCTGCTGAGCCTTCCCCAGTGCCATCCTGCTCCTCCTCATGCAGGACGCTGCCAACCCGTGGGGGTGCCACAATCCAAGCCCTGGCAGCTTCCCCTTCATCTCTCCCCTGTCAGAGATCTCCAAGGAACTGGATTTTCCTGCCGGGCTTGGCCAGGGGACAAAGCAAACAGGTTATCAGTGCTGAGGCTGCTCCAGGCTGCCTGGAAAGCCACAGCTCCTGGATCTACCCAGGGCCCACAAAGGCAGCGACGCTCCAGGAACCCTCGGCGGGTCTGGGAACAGACTGGTCCGTGCACTTCCCCGTGCCAGGGGAGCTGGAGGCACCCCAAACATGGCTCCAAACTCTCCCTGCTCTTGAGGGAACCTGCAGCAGAGGCTGAGCACACAGTCACGAGGCTGGAGATCATTTTCCAGCAGAGCAGGAACCACGTGTGTTGTTCCACCAGTCCTTGGCCAGCACTTTGATGGTCCCAGTCCACAAAAGGCTCCCAGCATTTGGGGGCGACAAAGCTGCTGCCAAACCCACCCCTGAAGTGCTGCACCACCCAGCACACTCCCACTTGCTCTAACACACCAAAAAACACTGAAACCAGAACACTGTGCACCAGCAGAATAAACTTCCAACAGGTTCAAGGTGAACTTCCATCAGGAGCACCGACCAAGAGCCTTGAGCTGGATGCTGCGCCCAGTGGGGAAGGGAAAGGGGCACAGAGGGGCAAAACTCACCCATCAATGATGAGCTGGTCGTAGGGGGCAGGTTTGTCACACACGGGGCACATCCATGTGGGCTTTTTCTCATTCATCTGTAGGTAGAAGACGGCATCAAAGCACTGCAGGTGTGCGCAGGTCTCGGCCCGGCACGGCACGGACAGGCGCATCTTCACCAGCTGTGGGACCAGAGAGCAGAGCATCAGCCAGGGTGCTCCTGCCAAGGAACCCCCAGATCCCCTCGGGAGGAAAAACATCTGTGAGTTTGCAGAGCTGGTCTGGGAGCACGGTTTGGGTTCTGGACAAAACCAGGCTGGAACAGAGCTGGAGCCCTTCAGCTCTGGGAGAGCTGGGGGTGTTAAGCCAGGAGAGCTCAGAGCCCCCTCCGGGGCCTAAAGGGGCTCCAGGAGAGCTGGAGAGGGACTGGGGACAAGGCATGGAGGGACAGGACACAGGGAATGGCTTCCCACAGGGAATATTGGGAAGGAATTGTTCCCTGGGAGGGTGGGGAGGCCCTGGCACAGGGTGCCCAGAGCAGCTGTGGCTGCCCCTGGACCCCTGGAAGTGCCCAAGGCCAGGCTGGAGCAGCCTGGGACAGTGGGTGTCCCTGCCCATGGCAGGGGGTGGCACTGGATGGTTTCAAGCCCCCTTCCACCCCACACTCGGATCCCATGGCCCTGCAGGGACTCACTGGGCAGATGAGGGACACTCGGACACCCGTGGTGGCGATTTCACTGTCGGGGTCCAGGCGTAGCTTCTCTTTCACTGCAGGGAGAGCAGAGGGCACAGCATTGAACAAACCCCAGCCCTTGGCAGCAAGGTGCAGCACAGGGGAAGCAGCTCACCCCAGCCCCGGGCTGTGTACGGATGATTTTCCCTGCCAGGGAGGGAACAAGCACAAGGATTCAGCTCCAGCCTAGGCACGGTGGGGTTTATTCCCTCCTCTGCTCAGGGGCAGCAGGATGGGGGGAAATGTCTCCCCCAGCACTTCCAGTTCACAGCATGTCCCCCCAAAAGTGAGTCAAACTGAGAGGGAAAACACATCCCATCCTTTCTCCACCAGGTTATCAGGTCTCTCAGCACTGCTGGGCTGTCACTGTTCAGCTTCGACACCAGCCAGCTCCTTTACTCCAGCAGAACATTCCACAGAGCACAAACAGGCCCAGAGGTACCCGGGCAGACAGCTCAGAGCAAGGCAGCCATGCAAAACCAGGCTCAGCAGCCACCCAGCACAGATCTGGGAAGAATCAGATGTTAGGAAAGGAGGAATCCTGCCCCTGCTGCTGCAGCCTGAAAGGGAACCCAGAGGAGCAGCAGGGCAATCAAAGGAAGCAGCAGATGGGCAGGTCCCACACGGGCAGGTCCCACACCAAGGTGCAAAAATCAACAAAAGGAGCTTTGAACTGCTCCCCAACTCCTGAGGAGGAGCTGCTGCTCCCACTGCTGCCTGCAACTGCCTCTGACACTTCCATCACCGATTTTCTTTGGAGCAAGTCAACCATTTCTTTTGACCTTTTCAGATCATAACAAGATGTCTCCAGACAATGAGGCTACATGCAGCTCTGCAACACCCAGCTTTAATTAGAGAGTGACTTCTCAGATGTGAAATTCCCAGGAGATTACAAGATTTGGGCTTGTTTTCCTCACATTAGGAGCCTTTTCATCCAAGCTTAATTTTTTATGAAGTTCTTTGTAAGAGCCTTCTCTGTGCATCAATTACTGGGAGACACGGGAAGGAGAATTTTTGAGGATGTCCTGATGAGGATTGAGCTGTTTTGGATCCAAAGCCATAATCTGTTCTCAGACCATGTTCCTGGATTAAATTCTACAGAATTTTATGCAAAGGAAGATGAGTCAGCAGTGAGATGTGACTGAAGCCAGAGGGCAGCTTCAGCGACAGGGAATTATTTGCAGAGCAAACCAGAGCCAGAAAAGCAAAGTTTAGGAGCTCCTCAGGTTGGCCAGTTCTGGATATCCAAACAATTTCCAAGCAGGAAAACACAAAGGAGCTGAAATACGACATTGCTCTTATTTGGTTTTATTTAAAGTCACCAAATAAACTGATCTCTGCCCCGAAATCCAGGTGTCTGAAGGCTGGATACACCTGGAACCATCACCTTCCCTGTGAACTACAATCCACCCTCAAGAGTGACAGGCTGGGAGAGTTCAGCCTGGAGAAGAGAAGGGTGAGTGGAGACCTCACAGCAGCATTCCAGTACCTGAAGGGGCTCCAGGGGTGCTGGGAAGGGGCTCTTGGTCAGGAATTGTAGTGACAGGAGAAGCGGGAATGGCTTGAAGAGGGGAAATTTAGGTCAGATGTCAGGAAGGAATTCCTCCCTGTGAGGGTGGGGAGGCCCTGGCACAGCTGTCCATGGAAGCTGTGGCTGCCCCAGATCCCTGGAAGTGCCCGAGGCCAGGCTGGACAGGGCTTGGAGCACCCTGGGATGGTGGAAGGTGTCCCTGCCCATGGCAGGGGTGGCACTGGATAAGCTTTGAGGTTCTTCCAACTCAAACCATTCTGAGATTCCCTGTTTCTTATCCTTGGGAAGAGTTTTCCAGGATCTGGACAGTTTTAAAGACCACCAGGATCCATGGGGTCACTTCTCCCATGCAGAACTAAACAGTGAGAAGGTTTTGTGCAGCAACTTGAAAAACTGGGCATCTTCCAGGGCAGATTCCACCTCGGAAAGGTAATTTCCCCTCATTTCCAGTAATGTTTTACATGTGCCTCATACCAGCATGATTTACCTGAGTGGTTTGGGATAAGCATCTCTGGGGACCATCTCTTCTCTGAAGCTCTCAAGGCATATCAAAGTGCTGCTGGTGACATGCCACTGCCAGCCCCAAGGATCCCCAGGGACTGGGGCAGCAGGGCATTGTCACCAGGATCCCTTGCTCCAGAAATCTCCTTTGGGAGTCACGAGGGTCAATGCTGCTCACACTGACTCAGGTGAAGGCATGAAGCCCTTCCAGCCACAACGACACCGGCACGACACGACCCGGGACAAATCCTAAATCCACCTACAGAGCTGCTGCAGAGCCACCAGAACCACGGGTTTGGGGTGACCTCCCACGACTCACACAGCTCAGCGAGTCTGTTCAGATAAAAAGGGGGGTTTACACGAGTGCAGGGAAGCAGAGGTGTCCACGCTGGTGGCCGTTCCCCACACAGGCCCTTCCCCAGCCACTCACCCAGCGCTTTGCACAGCTCCGGGTGTTTGATGCCGATGGTTTTCAACCTCTGCAGCAGCTCTGCTGAGGTCATCTGCCGCACCAGGTACAGCCCCACCGAGTAGCTCTGGGGAGAGAGAAGGGAGAGGATGAGCAGGGCTGCTCTGCAGGGCTCTCCGGGCAGCTCCGGGGACTGCCTGGGCTCCCACCTTGCCGTAGTTGCCCCAGGTGACCGTGATGCGGTTGGTGGCTGCTGACAGGTACATGAGGTGGGTGAGGTTGATGGGCCGGCAGGGCCTCTTGGGTTCCACCCCGGGTTTGTTGGATGGGTAGTAGCCCTAAAGCAGCAAGGTGAAATACAGAGATTTATTTTTAACTCGAGCTCCACTCAATTCCACTCAGCCCCCAGGTCTCAAGGATGGGGGAGAAGGAGCTGGATACAGCTGGAGCTCAAAGTAAACAGGATCGAGTCTTTATACAGAACAGTTCATTAACAACGTGGCTGATCCATCAGAAAATTAGCCTTAAACTCAGCAGTGCACTTCTACATCCTAGCATTCATCAGGAAAGCAATTCCCTTCCAAATCCCCCAAATTTTCCTCCCAAATTCCCCAAATTTTCCTCCCAAATCCCCCAGTCCTTACCGGCACGGAGCAGTAGCTGTGGTTGACCTTCACGGCGATGTTGGGAGGGTACTGATCCTCCTGAGGGGAACTGGTGTCTGTGTAGCAGATTCTGGGGGGAAACGACACATCCCATAATATCCCCACACTCTGCACATCCCCAGCTTCCCCGGGCCCCATCCCAATCCCAATCCCAAACCCAATCCCAAACCCAATCCATGCTCCCTCAGCAAAGCCCATCCAGGTGTGACTCTGCTGTTTCTGCTCGAGGTTCAAGAGGAGAGTTTAAGATGCTTCTGGGAGGCCCAGGAACAAACAATTCCCTGGAAATTATCTCTGGAGCCATGAAATCCACAGTGAACCTTGCTAGGTTTTGCTGGAGCATTCCCTCCTTCCCATGTTCAGTGAACCCAGCCCAGACCTACCTTAGCACCACCTGAACCGATTTCACACCGGGTTGCAACTCCCTGGTAAATTAAAGAAAAGAAAATTCAAATTAATTACATTAAAAAAAAAACAACAAACCAAACCCTATCCCAAAAAAACCACCCAAACCAGCTGCCAGACTCAAGGACTTTAGCTGTTCTTAATTTTTTTGATAGACCTTTAAAAAACTACCTCACAGAACCTTATTTAAATTGTACAATTCCCCCTGCAAATATCAGTGGTCCTGTAATTATTATTTTTTTTTCCTGATGCACCAACCTACAAAGCTTTCTCTGGGTTTTTAAAACTGTTCAGGTGCCTTCTGGTGATCTGTGAGAATTTATAAAAACTGGGTTTTAAGGTCAGGTTTACCTGACAGTGTTCAAGACTCTCTGTGTTTAATTATTCAGCTGAAGCTGTTCATGCAAACCAAGGGACTGAGTATTAAGGCACCACTGTGAATACTGCAACCTTCAGCAGGGCTATTCCTGACAGGATTCTAACTGGAATCAGGAAGGAAATGTAAGACAGAACAAGGGTAATTTACTAGGAGGCAAAATAACCGAGATATTCTTTCTCCAGCTCTTTATTTTATCATAAAGAGAAATATTTCCAGGTTTTATGTTGAATTTTTGGAGGAATTCTTCTGCATGAAGGGAGCAGGTCAGCCAAGAGGAAACCTCCCTGCCTGCACTGCCACCTCTGAGGAGAGCCTTTGTTCCACTCCAAAGTTGCAGCTGACAGAGGTCAGGGTAAATCCTAACCCAAGATGTTTCCTGAGGCAGCTCCTACAGCACCAAGGAAGTTTCCTTTCAGATGCAAACAGCCTCACACTCTGCCTTTTGAACCTGGGCTGCAGAGGAAAGGCTGCAGACATTTGGGGAATTTAGGTCATCGATGATTTCATCCCGCTTTTCCTGCCCAAATGCACCATTCCAGAGGGAGATGAGAGCAAAACTTAAGGACCTGGAGGGGTGAATTTGTAGCTCCCGCTCCCCCAAAAGCTCTTTGCTTTACATGAGAAGCAGCCTGGTGTCCTCAAACAAATCCTGTTGCCTTGCAGGGAACAAAAGCTTCGGCAGGGAGGGAACACGGAGGAATTATGGAATTATGCAGCTGTGTTTTCTTGAACTGTTAATACCCAGTGAGAAGTACCTGGAATTTCTGATCAGCTCCACTTGTCTCGGTGTTAATGCAAAAATGCACGGGCTTTCCTGAAGCTTCTCATTATTCTGTGGAACTGAGGAGGGAAGAAAAGAGTGTCCATCAAACTGATAACACCGGCTCTGAGCACAAGGTGATTGTTATGCTCTGTTTATCTCCAAGTCTTGTTTCCTCCCACACCCCAGCGCCAGAATTCCAGCTTTCACCTGTGTTGGTAATTCTGCTTTGATTAGAGCTTTGCTCAGTTGTTGCTCGCTGTTCGGTACAGCCAGCTCAGGCTTCGAGTTTGATTTTTCTCTTTTTTATTATTTTCCTCCCCCCCAATAACTCAAGAGCCATCAGTTCACCACATCAGTGGTGTCACAGTGTGACCACATCCTCAAGAAGCCCAAGAGGAGACCTGAGCCTGACACAAAAGCGTGAAACCACCAGACTGAGCAGGCAGCTTCTGGAAAAGAAAGAAAACAACCCCAGCAACAAAAAAGATTAGCTCAGATAATAAAAAAGCAGCACAAAAAGCAGCTGGAAGAGACAAAACACGACTTCCAACCCCCTGACCTTGAGGGTGGGACAGCAGCTCACCCTCAGAGAGGCTTAACTGGAACCCAGCATTAACTGTGGCCTTTTGCACGCTGATAATTTTAACACCAAGTGCATTTAACATGGTGAAAATGAAGCCTGAGACGTGGGAAACTTTTGTTACAACTTCTGCTTGGTGCCTTTGCTTAAATTCACGTCTTTTTTTTCAGTTTTGTGTCTCCAAGCAAAGTTCAGACCCTGAGCTGGTGAAAGTCACAGGAGGAACACGAAGAGGAAGTGCTAAAACAGCTTTTTAAAAATTATTTAGCAAGAGTTGGGTGTTTTGCTTTGTATCACTTCCACTGCAAGGTTATTCAAAGCCAACAGGATTCCAGAAGTAGGAAAGTGCACTTTTGTATGAAAAAGAGGAGCTAAAGGAAGGATAAAACCTCAGCAGCTCTTGGAAAACCTGGTGACAACTTGAGTCACTCCAGGTGCTTCCCTTTGGTCCCTTTTCTGCTTTAAAAATGCAAATGGAGCTTGCAAAAATAAAATTTAAAAGTAATAATTAAGGGATCTTTATGGAACTTCTGTTTAATTCCAGTTTCCATCCAAATATCTCCTGACCAAAACAACCAGCAGAAAACAAAGCACTTTATGAGGTATTTTTAGAAAGTGATGACTGACCAAACCAATAATAAAAAGTAATTTTAATGTTTCTGATTAAGAAGCTGCCCATAAACAGTGTCCTGCTGATTGTTCAGCCACACAAAGACAAAGCAAACCTGATTAGGAAAAGTGAGAAGCTGCTCATGCTTTATTTTGCATTTATATCAGCTCACTCTTCCCTTAGAAAAAATATAAATTGCTGCTGGAAAAGAAGCCCAAAATCTGGGAAGTGCAACCTCAGGGTACCTGATCAGGTGTTCAGCTCTCACTGAGCAGCCAGGGAAAAGGGGAATTAAACTCCATCCTTAAATTCCCTCCAATTGGGTGTGCACTGCCAAATCTGGGGTTTCAGCTGGCCCACCATGGACCCAATTTATCAGTTTTTAGCTGGAGCACCTTCAGCTGAAGCAGCAATAACAGCCATTTGAGAATTCCCCAGGGATTCTGCTGCCCTGCAGCCCAAACGAGGCAGCGCCCACCTCACCTTTGATCCCAAGGCAATCATCTCCAAGAGGCAGGAGAGCCTTTTCATTAAGGAATGTGCTTCCAGCTGAAGCCTGCACCACATAAATTAAACCTCCCCTACTCCCAACCATGGCCACATGCTTAAAATGTCCCTTTTGTAGCCCAGGGAAAAGGGGTTTCTAACTGGATCTGGGATTTTGAATCAGGCAGTGGCACATTTGGAGTTTGCCGGGAGCTTAGGCTTGGTCTGGAAACAGGATGGGAAATCCAGGCAACAAAACATGAAGTGGTCTGAGCTCCACCAGGAAAAACAGTTTGTTTTCCTCAGAGTGCTGTGTTTTATGATAGAATCATAGAATATTCTGAGCTGGGAGGGATCCCAAGGATCAGAGTCCAGCTCCTGGCCCTGCACAGACACCCCAGCAACCCCACCCTGCCCCAGAGCAGTGTCCAAAGGCTCCTGGAGCTCTGGCAGGGTTGGGAATGTGCCCATTCCCTGGGCAGCCTGGGCAGTGCCCAGCACCCTCTGGGGGAAGAGCCTTTCCTTGATATCCAACCTCAACCTCTCCTGACCCAGCTCCAGCCCTTCCCTGCTCCTGTCCCTGCTCCCAGAGGGCAGAGCCCCAAACTCACAACCCCAAACCTGGCTGTTACTCCAGGTCCCAGCTGCTCCAGGTAGCAAAGGGCTGAGATAACCCCAATTTTGGGGAGCCACAAAGGGTTCTTCATTCCCATCAGTGTCCCAGAAGGAATTAGAGTTGCAGGACACCAGGCTGGGGAAATAAAAGAGGTGCCTGGAAGAGTTGTTGGGTTCTGGGGGCTGGCAGGGACCACGAGACCTGAACATCTGCTGGTGCCCAGCTCCTCGTGGCTCCACAGAAACCACTCTCAGCAGAAGGGAAAATCAGCCAGAAGTGCTCCAGGGACCAGGCTGGCCCAGGGGAGGTGTCACCTACCAGGGGGAGAGGCTGCATTTAATGAGCCCTCGGTTCTGAGCTGATGTAGGGGAGGTTTAATGTCAACCTTGAACAAAATCTGCTAATCAGTGAGTGCACCCAGGCTCTCCTGCCTCTGGATGCTTCCACCTCTTGGAAACGTGTTTTCCTTCAAAATCCCACATTGGAACTGCTGACTAACACACATTTAACACTGAACAAACCCATTGCCCAAACAATTATAATGTTTTAGCTTGACTCTGTCACCACTCAGCTGTTTTGTCACAGCATTAACGCCTTCAAATGAAGAAGGAATTATATAAAATCTGACTAATGAGTCCTTTTTCTTTTTGTTTCTGCACAATCAAATCTTCATCTATTTTTTATCCCAAGCCACTACAAATATTTTTTCAGCAAAGCCAGACCAGCTCAAGTTGTAGAATCATTTTGTAGAGAATTCTGACATTACCACATGAATTTATGAGGCACTCAGCAGAACACAACTTCTCCTCTGGACACACTGAATTTGCCACCAGAACATTCTATTTAACAGCAGTTAACAATACTCTTTGTTTCTCCACATTAAAATCATGAAAAATCAGTCTCCACACCCCAGGGAAAAAGCTCTTTTTCCAGTTTTACTGGTTACCCCTCAAAATACACAGCACCACACACAAATAACTGTGACACTCACAAAAAAATAGCCAAAAATACAATTTGCCACCCTCTTTCACCCAGAGGATGCTTCAGGTCAGGGATTTTTAGTGCTGAAAACCAGCATTAGTGTAGAATACAGCACCATATTCCACAGCAGCCAAACAAGGTGGGATTCCAAGTTACACCCCAAAGGAACCACATTCCAGGTCTGAGGAAAGAGAGAAAATCACAGGAGCACAGGAAGGTTTGGGGCTGGGAGGGCCCTGAAGGATCATCCCATTCCATCCCACAGGCAGGGACACCTTCCACTGTCCCAGGCTGCTCCAGCCTGGCCTTGGGCACTGCCAGGGATCCAGGGGCAGCCACAGCTGCTCTGGGAAATCCATTCCAGGGCCTCCCCACCTTCACACGGAACAATTCCTTCCCAATATCCCATCTAAATCTCTCCTCTTTTAGTTTAAAACCATCCTCCTTTCCCAGCACTCTCTCTCCGTGTAAAAAGCCGCTCTCCCTCTTTTATCATTTATAAGCATATATTTATCTTCTATCATATTATAAGCACTGGCAAGCCCAGAGATAAATATTCTGTAAATCCTGAGCATGAGGGGGAGAGAGAGAGGGGTCTCAACACCACATCCATCAGCCTCTCCTGCCACATAGTTCAGAGACCCTTGAAAACACAGGTTTTTCACCACGCTCCCAACCAGCTCACCTAACTCTGTCGGCTTCAACAGCTCGTCCAGGGTGGTATAAAAGGGCAGCTTCACCAGGCGAACCTCGGGCTTGGCCACTTTGGGGGGCAACCTGCCCAGTCCGTTCAGGTATTTGCCATAGAGGGCAGGATAGTCAATGTTGGTGGTGGGCAGAGTCCGGGGCACGGCGCTGCCGCGGTCGTAGGACGAGTGCAGGGGCAGGGCCTCGGCGCGGTGCTGCGGCGGCGGCTGCGCCACGTCCGAGCCCTTCTTGTTGTAGCGGGTCTCGTAGAGCTCCTTGATCTTCTTGAACACCTCAGGGCTGCAGTCAAACTGGACCAGCTGCAAAGCTCGGGTCACTAGTTCGTGTTTTAGTCCGCTTTTACTCCTGCCAACAAAACCCAGCAACATCTGAAGATCTGAGACTCGGAAACTCATCACCATGTTCTAGGGGATAAAAAATTAAAAGATGTTCTCATAGTTATAAAAGGCAAAGGATTAGTTCTCACTTTATAGCTAGAAGGCAAGATATTAAAAATTCCACCCTCAAAGAAAGACCCCAATCCTGTTCAGACCCGCTGCTGTCACCTGATTTGGTTCCCATTTCTTGTTTGAGCAACACAAACGCAGAGATCACCCACTGAAATATCACCTGAAGTACAAAACCACCAGGACAGTCATCACGTGACTCAAAAATCACTTTGATAGATTTAAGCATCCTCAAAACAGCCCAGCAGGAAGCAGGAATGACCTCAAAGGAGATCTAAACCAAGAGGCCTCACTTGTGGAAGAGCACACGAACTCCTTCACCAGCCTGAGCCATCCAAACCTCCCAGGGAAACACAGAAAACTTCATCCCAAATGGTGCCAGTGCAAGGCAGAGGAGGAGAATCAGCAGGAGCTGGGTGAGGCTGAGGTGACCTGGGGCCACCAGTTCTGTATTTCCATGCACCTCAATGGGAAAACCCCTCCAGAATCCTCCCTCCAGCTACAGGATCTTTAAAAAAATCACATATTTCACATGATGGAAGGATATGCTGATTATTAAGGAGAACAATGCCTTCCCTGTGAACCCAGCCAGGAGCTGCCTTGGTGTCACACTGGAATTATCAATTTCAGTGCTTGATAAGCAGCAAAACCCATCTCAGTCTTCCAAAACTCCCTCTCTGTGGCAATTCAGGCCTGTAACTGTCAGCAGATTCGAAGGCCACAAGGCCTTCCCACCAGAAACCAGGAACCCTTCCTGTTAAACCCACAGCTCCAGCCTGGCCAGGATGGCATTTCAGCTCCCTAAACACCAAACAGCCTTAGAATTGCAAAAAACGGCTTATAAAGTACATGGGTTTGCAAAGTCACTTGATAGATATCCACACATATCCACTCCAGATCCTTCCTGGTTTGTGGGGAATATGGGAATTCAAGAAGAAACCCCACTAAAAAAATCCAGCAGGTCTCTCTTCCCCAACCTCTACCCCACTCTTGAACTAAATAATGGTTAAAAAGAAAGCACAAAAGACAGGTTTCTGTGGAATATAACCATTTTATAATCTCCTGGAATAAACCAGTTACAGATTATTATTTTTTTAATTAAGAAAGCTACAACTGTTTCCAGAAACATTTCACAGCCACTTTGGGATGTGTGGGAATTCGATGAGAGAGAAAATGCCATTTGATTTTCTCCTTTTCCCTTACATATGTCATTTAATCTGAAAACCCAAAAGCTGTTATGTCACCGTCTGTAGTTAGAACTTCTGGGAGTCGTGATGTGTCCCAAAATATCTCTGATGAGGAGAAAAAAAGACTGATGACTAAAGAGGAGAGAAAAGATGTTTAATTGCCAGAAAGTCAGGATTTCAGAGCTCTGGATTCATGGTGCTGCTCCACCAGACACCACCTGTGAAATCCTGGATAAATCTACTTTGCGCCTCAGTTTTCTTCAATTAAAAAAGAGAATCAGGATCATTAAGGTTGGAAAAGACCTCCAAGCTCATCAGGTCTAATCAAATCCCACCAGAATCATTAAACTGTGTTAGGAAGTGGAGAGAGTGTTGTTCTCCCCGAGGGATTTGAGGATAAAAGGTGTATCTGGAAAGAAAAATTCATCAAGACGCAGCAGCAGGAGGTACCAGGGTGTCAGGGGAGCACAGGAGACAGGAATTCCTCCTGCAGGAATTGCTCCTAGAGCACCTCACCCAGGACTCTCGGGGTGGGAAGCGGAGTTGGAGCCAAGAATTTCCATTTTGAAGGAATTGAGGCCCAGCAGGATGACGAGATTCGAGCAGCAACACAACAACAAACCCCAGACAAAGCAAACGTGTCACCAAGGGCTCGACCTGCCCGCTGTGAGCAGGGAGAGCACACGGATTGCTGAGATTCCCGACCCTCCCGGGTGTTCCTCCCCCGAGGACGCCTCGTGTGGGATGGCTCAGATCCCACCAAAACCCTGTGTGCGCTTGGGAAGCGCATCCCCCACTCCGGAATCCCAGGAGCAGGGGAAGGGGAGGGCAGAGCCCCCCAAACAAGGCTCCCCCGAAGGGATTCCTGCGGCCATCCAGCCCCGTCCCTGCTGAGGAGCTGCTCCTGCAGGCGGGGAGCGCTTCCCAGGGAACATTTCCTTGGGAACGCTTCCCAGGGAACGCTCCCCGGCCGCTGCCGTTGCTCCTGAACCGCCCCCAGCACCGGCTGCCCCGGGGGGACACCGGCCGGTCCCCGGCACGGCCCCGGCTCCCACAGAGGCGCCACAGAACCGGGATGCCGAGGGAAACGGGAAAACCTCCCGGTGCCCTCCCCTGGGCTTGAAGCGAGGCACGAACCGCCTTGGAATCACAACTCCAAGCATGGATTTGCCTCATCCCATCCCAGAGAGGCCTCGGGGGCCGCTCCAGCCCCGGGCACTGCCCGTCCCAGCCCCTGCTCCGACCCCCGCCCCTGGGCAGCTCCGCACC
>VYXC01005844.1:29728-41556 GCA_013397175.1 Platysteira castanea
GGCGTGGCCTCCTGTGTTGGAATGTGGCGCCGGCGACGCGGGCGGCGGTGGCTCAGGTTGGGAGGGGGGGGCCGGTGNGGAGAGGCTGTGGGGCTGGAAGAGGAGGCGTAGGGATTAGGATGGGGGGGATGTGGGGAAGGGAAGGGATGAGGAGGGACTGGGGGGCCGTGGGTGTGAGAGGGGCTCTGGAGAATTGGAATGGGGAGGGGCTGTGGGGCAGGAAAGGGATGAGGAGAGCTTGGGAGGAGAGTGGGTGTGGGGCCTGTGGGGCAGGGAGGGTCAGCGGAGGATTGGGATAGGAGGGGGAGTGGGCCAGGAAAGGGATGAGGAAGATCGGGTGGACAGCGGGTGTGGGGCCTGTGGAGCAGAGAAAGGCTGTGGCCCCCTTCCCTTCTCTCTCCCCCGGGTTTTGGGGTGTGGTGAGACCGGGGGACATCCCCGGCACTAACCCGCAGCTGCCCCACGGCCCGCCCGCTCTGGGGCTGTGCATCCCCCGGGGAATCGGGATCCCTGTGCTGGCTGTAGGTGTGAGCCCCCCTTTCTCCCGGTGCCACAGGTGCTGATCCCCGGCTGCTCCCCGCTCCCGACACCAGCGCTGGCAGCACCGGGGCGGCTCCCGCTCCGCAGGGCCCCGCAGCCATGTCCACCTTCCGCCAGGAGAGCGTGGAGGATTTCTATGAGATGGGGGAAGAGCTGGGCAGGTGAGGGACATCCCACCGCGTTCTGGGGGGGCTTCCATCGCTGCACCCCCTGCCCCAGCGCTGGGGCGGAACCCTCACCGGATCCAGCTGCTGGATCCCTTGTGGTGCCCCCTCTGCGGGCAGCGGGGTGGGCACTGTGCACTCAGGCACCTCTGGCAGGTAGAGATTGAAATGAAATGTTAATTAACGTTGCTCCCGGTGGAGCTGCCGTCCGGCTCCGTCCGGGGCTGGCGGTTTCCGGCCCTCCTCGGTGGCTGCGGCTGGCCCTGCGCCTGTGGGAGGGATCCAGGGTGACTCAGTGCCTGCGGATGGGATTTAATCAGCCGGGATGCAGAGGCGGCAGAGGGGGAGCTGCCTTGGGATCCTCCAGCGCTGCCGTGGCCACGCCAGCCCCTCGCTGTGGCTCCTCCTCGGGCACTTGGGCAGCAAAAGCGTTTCGGGTCACTTAAATGGGTTTTTTTCAAAGCAGAGGAACTCCCAGAGTTTGCTGCAGGTTCTCTCGGCCCTCTGTGGCTGTGGTTCTTTGTGAGCCACGGGGAGGGATGAGGTGCCCATGGATGGATCCCACTCTGCCCTGGGGGGCTGTGGTGTCCCTGGCTGTGATCCAGGGGTGTATAAAGGTGTAAAAGAGGGTCAGGTCCAGGTGCAGTTACTCTGTCTTCAGGCATTTCCTCCCGGAGCTTTATGGTCCCCTGGGACCACTGGGCTCTGGGATTTGCTCCTGGGGGCTCCTGGCTGGAAGAGGGGGCTGATGAGCATCCCCCACCCTGCGTGGTCACAGCAGCACCTGAACAGCCCAGGGAGAGTTGGCAGCTGCCACATTGCTGGGAGGAATTTCCTTCCTCCATCCTGGCTGGTGCCAGGGTGTGTAAAACCCGGGAGCAGGCGGGAATCACCAGATCCCAATTCCTGGCATTCCTGGGGAGAAACAAAGCATCCCCCAGTCCCCCATCCTCGAGCTGCTTCCAGCGTGCAGTGCAGGCCATCCTCCCCTCCCCTCCTCCACACAGCGGCCAGTTCGCCATCGTCAGGAAGTGCCGCGAGAGGAAAACGGGGCTGGAGTACGCGGCCAAGTTCATCAAGAAGCGGCGGCTGTCGTCCAGCCGCAGGGGCGTGAGCCGCGAGGAGATCGAGCGCGAGGTGGACATCCTGCGCGAGATCCAGCACCCCAACATCATCACCCTGCACGACATCTTCGAGAACAAGACGGACGTGGTGCTCATCCTGGAGCTGGTGTCCGGAGGGGAGCTCTTCGATTTCCTGGCGGAGAAGGAATCCCTGACGGAGGAGGAGGCCACGCAGTTCCTCAAGCAGATCCTGGACGGGGTGCACTACCTGCACTCCAAGCGCATCGCCCACTTCGACTTGAAGGTGAGCTCTGGGAGCTGCAGACACCCCGTGTTCAGCACTGGGAGCAGGGATGAGCCTCCAGGTGAGCTCTGGGAGCTGCAGACACCCCGTGCTCAGCACTGGGAGCAGGGATGAGCCTCCAGGTGAGCTCTGGGAGCTGCAGACACGCCGTGTTCAGCACTGGGAGCAGGGGTGAGCCTCCAGGTGAGCTCTGGGAGCTGCAGACATGCCGTGTTCAGCACTGGGAGCAGGGGTGAGCCTCCAGGTGAGCTCTGGGAGCTGCAGGCACCCCGTGTTCAGCACTGGGAGCAGGGATAAACTCCCAGGTGAGCTCTGGGAGCTGCAGGCACCCCGTGTTCAGCACTGGGAGCAGGGATGAGCCTCCAGGTGAGCTCTGGGAGCTGCAGACACGCTGTGTTGAGCACTGGGAGCAGGGGTGAGCCTCCAGGTGAGCTCTGGGAGCTGCAGGCACCCCGTGTTCAGCACTGGGAGCAGGGATAAACTCCCAGGTGAGCTCTGGGAATCAGCGCTGTGGGGTGGGGATGCCTGCACTCCTCCAGTGCACTGGGGCTGGGGCTTGGGATCTCTCCCAGCTTGAGGCACTCATCCTCTGCTCTGGAATGAGGAGCCCGGGGCAGCTCCCACAGGTTGGTGTGTAGGGACAGACCCGGCTCCTCTCCCCCCACAGCCAGAGAACATCATGCTGCTGGACAAGAACGTGCCAAACCCTCGCATCAAACTCATCGACTTCGGGATCGCCCACAAGATCGAGGCTGGGAATGAGTTCAAGAATATCTTTGGGACCCCGGAGTTTGTAGGTGAGCGTTCCTGGGGGTTCCTCAGGATGCTGAAAGCTTTGGATTAATCCTGGAGAGACACCCAGCACCCTGGTGCTGCTGCCAGGATGTGCCCATGGGGTCACAATAAACCCATTTTCTCCCCTTCTAAAGCCCCAGAAATCGTCAACTACGAACCCCTGGGGCTGGAGGCCGACATGTGGTGAGTGATTCCCCTCCTGAGCCCCTTCCCAAGGCTCCAGCAGCCAATCCCCTTGTGCTGGTGGATCTCCCCTTATGCCACAAGCTCTGTGTGACTTCCACCTCCTCTTCCTCTCTCTTCAGGAGCATCGGGGTCATCACCTACATTCTGTGAGTATAAGGCGGCTCTGGGGGGGACGGGGCTGCAGGATGAGCCCCCCACCTCGGGCTGGAGCCTTTTCGGGATGTCCCAACCCTCCCTCTCCTCAGGCTGAGCGGAGCCTCCCCGTTCCTGGGGGAGACGAAGCAGGAGACGCTGACCAACATCTCTGCTGTCAACTACGACTTCGACGAGGAGTATTTCAGCAACACCAGCGAGCTGGCCAAGGACTTCATCCGCCGCCTGCTCGTCAAGGACCCCAAGTGAGGGATGGGGAGCAGAGCTGGGGGTTCCTCTGGGAGAGGGGACGGTCCCCCCTGCCCCACCTGCTGTGTACAGGCAGCTCCCTCTGTGCTGCCTGCGCCAGCGTGGGGTGAATTCTGGGATCCCCCTGAGGGTGCAGCAGCTCNCCGTGTTCAGCACTGGGAGCAGGGATAAACTCCCAGGTGAGCTCTGGGAATCAGCGCTGTGGGGTGGGGATGCCTGCACTCCTCCAGTGCACTGGGGCTGGGGCTTGGGATCTCTCCCAGCTTGAGGCACTCATCCTCTGCTCTGGAATGAGGAGCCCGGGGCAGCTCCCACAGGTTGGTGTGTAGGGACAGACCCGGCTCCTCTCCCCCCACAGCCAGAGAACATCATGCTGCTGGACAAGAACGTGCCAAACCCTCGCATCAAACTCATCGACTTCGGGATCGCCCACAAGATCGAGGCTGGGAATGAGTTCAAGAATATCTTTGGGACCCCGGAGTTTGTAGGTGAGCGTTCCTGGGGGTTCCTCAGTATGCTGAAAGCTTTGGATTAATCCTGGAGAGACACCCAGCACCCTGGTGCTGCTGCCAGGATGTGCCCATGGGGTCACAATAAACCCATTTTCTCCCCTTCTAAAGCCCCAGAAATCGTCAACTACGAACCCCTGGGGCTGGAGGCCGACATGTGGTGAGTGATTCCCCTCCTGAGCCCCTTCCCAAGGCTCCAGCAGCCAATCCCCTTGTGCTGGTGGATCTCCCCTTATGCCACAAGCTCTGTGTGACTTCCACCTCCTCTTCCTCTCTCTTCAGGAGCATCGGGGTCATCACCTACATCCTGTGAGTATAAGGCGGGTCTGGGGGGGGACGGGGCTGCAGGATGAGCCCCCCACCTCGGGCTGGAGCCTTTTCGGGATGTCCCAACCCTCCCTCTCCTCAGGCTGAGCGGAGCCTCCCCGTTCCTGGGGGAGACGAAGCAGGAGACGCTGACCAACATCTCTGCTGTCAACTACGACTTCGACGAGGAGTATTTCAGCAACACCAGCGAGCTGGCCAAGGACTTCATCCGCCGCCTGCTCGTCAAGGACCCCAAGTGAGGGATGGGGAGCAGAGCTGGGGGTTCCTCTGGGAGAGGGGACGGTCCCCCCTGCCCCACCTGCTGTGTACAGGCAGCTCCCTCTGTGCTGCCTGTGCCAGCGTGGGGTGAATTCTGGGATCCCCCTGAGGGTGCAGCAGCTCCGCTGGGGTTTGGGAGGGTTTGAGGGCTGAGCTGGGCCCCCAGGACTCAGGGTTTGGGAAGGAGCAGTGGGGGTGGGAGGTTCCCAGGGCATCCTCTGCCTGTGTTTCTCTTGGGAGGCAGTTTGAGGATCT
Organism: Platysteira castanea; assembly: GCA_013397175.1. Classification (NCBI taxonomy): domain Eukaryota; kingdom Metazoa; phylum Chordata; class Aves; order Passeriformes; genus Platysteira; species Platysteira castanea. The sequence continues at coordinate 34,533 of VYXC01005844.1, forward strand.
GGGGGCTGGGTGCAGCCCTGCCTGGGGGGGCCCTGAGTGCAGTGAGTTTGTCCAGGCTCAGCCCGACCCCAAAGGTGATCCCAGGATCCAAGCTGCTTTTCCAGGGCTTTAACAGGGAAAGAGAAGCAAAGCCTCTGCCCTGATCCCGGCCTTGCTGTGTTTGCAGGAAGCGAATGACCATCGCCCAGAGCCTGGAGCACCCTTGGATTAAGGTGAGAAGTTAAAGAATTGGCCCTTTTTGGGTGTTGGACCCCCCGAGGCCGGGGCTCTGCTGCTCCCCCAGCCCATCGGGGGCTGGTTTGGTGTCACTGGGGGGGTCCGTGGGTGGGTGCTGGAGCCACAGCTGTCCCTGCCACAGGTGATCAAGAGGAGGAACGTCCGCAACGAGGACAGCTGCAAGAAGCCCGAGCGGCGCCGGCTGAAGACCACGCGCCTGAAGGAGTACACCATCAAATCCCACTCCAGCATGCCCCCCAACAACACCTACATCAACTTCGAGCGCTTCTCCAAGGTCATGGAGGAGGTGGCCGCCGCCGAGGAGAGCCTCCGAGAGCTGGAGAGGAACAAGAAGTCCTTCCAGGAGGACATCGAGGCGCTGCTGTCCATCTACGAGGAGAAGGAGTCTTGGTACAAAGAGGAGAACGAGAGCATCAGCCAGGACCTGCGGCAGATCCGGCAGGAGCTGCAGAAGACGGAGGCGCTGAAGAAGCAGGCGCAGGAGGAGACCAAGAGCGTGGTGCAGGCGGCCAACGGGCTCAAGCGGCGCTACCGCAAGCTGGAGAACCACTACGAGGCCCTGGCCAAGCAGGTGGCCTCGGAGATGAAGTTTGTGCAGGAGCTGGTGTGGTCCATCGAGCGGGAGAAGCTGCAGAGCAGCGAGGGCGACGGCAGCATCCGCTAACCCGGCCGGCCCCGGGGGCTCCGGCGCTCCCCGGTGCCCCCGCTCGCCCCTGGGCAGCGTCCCCCAGCCCTGCCGGCGTGCAGGGGGGGCTCGTGCCTCCCCGGAGCCCCCTCCTCGGGGCGCTGGGGCTGTGCCACCCCGGGGTTTGGCTTCCTGCGTGCAGCTCCCGCCTGGCTCGTGTCCCCGCGCTCCCGTCACCGCTGCCGCGCTCGGGGACGTTTGTCCCCACCCCGCCCGGGTCCCCGAGCTGCCCCAGTGCCCCGTGGGGGGGTTGGTGGGCAGACTCCCCCCTCTCTACACTACAGCAGCAGCCACGTGTGGGCTGGGACCAAGGACTGATCCCTGCGTGGCCTCGCACTCCGGAGCCCCCTGGGTGGCCCCTGTGCCCCCCATCACCCCCGGGGTGCTGCACCCCCTGTCCCCCTGTCTCAGCCCTCGTTCCCCCTTCTCCCAGAATAAAGGTTTCTGTGAAGCGGGGCGGCTGCCTCAGCTCCTGCCGTGGGGGGACACGGGGTGGATAAGGATGTGCCATGTGGTGACAGCTCCCATCCCAGAGGGATTTCCTTAATTTGGGAGGGAAAAGGCTTTTTTTTCCCCTGTGAGCCCCAGTGCTGGTGGGTGAGCTCGCTGTGGGCCTGGAGGGAGGTTTAGGGATGGTTTGTGGGGTGTTCCCGGGTTGGGGGAGCCCCAGCCCCTCTTGCCTGAGCTCCCTCACTCCTGGGGACAGGGGGAGCCAGGTCCCAAAGCGCTGCATTCCAGAGAACACCAGAGCCTGGCATCAGGTTTCCCTCGGGAGCACCGAGGGCTTTCCGACTGCCTCTGGCCCCGTGGAGCCACGATCCAGCTGAATTTGATCTGAGGAATCACCAGCCAAATCCCAGGGATGGCAGGCGTCCCCCGGGCTGGCCACGGCGGGTTCAGCTCAGGCTCAGCTCCGGGCCCAGGGGATTTGCTCCATTTAGGATTTATCTGTCGCTCTGCTGCGGGGATGAGGGGGCAGAGGGGCCGTGCCCCACGTCCCTGTCCCTGCTGACGTCCCAGCAGGTGTAGGTTTCATCCCCATCCGTGGGACACGTGGACCTGCTGATAATTTAATCTGCCCTGGCGTTCCCTGCCAAGGCACTCGGCTCCCACGGGAGATGGCGTCACTGTCCCCGTGTCCGGCACAGCCACGGGCTCCGGCCGTGGTGTGGGGACACCTGGGGGCTTGGGGCCCTCACCCTGCCCCATGCAGGCACCGTGTCCTGGGGGGCTGGGGAGGCTTTGGGGGGCGAATTTGGACGGAGCCCCAGCTCTGTCGCAGAGGCAGTGGGTGAAAGGATGTATGGAAATCCTATAGCCCCAGCTGTTCCCAAGCCAAAGTTCACATAGTGAGAAACCTTCCCGGGTTCTCCTCGTGCCGAGGGTTTGAGTTTCACACTCCCAAAAGCCTCTTGGAAGTCACTGCTCACTCACCCCGGCCAGCAGGGGATCTCACCCACGTGGATGCACAAAATGACACCAAAATAGCTCTAAAAAAGCGGAATTTGGGGTGTGATTCATGATTTCATGAGTACTAACCCTAAAGCCTGTAGGAACTCGTGCTCAGAATGAACAGGATGTGCTGCCCCAGGGGGTTCCAGTGCTGTGACGGTACCGGGATGTTCTGCTCCAGTCCCCTCTGTGCAGCTGGAGCTGCCACCACCCCGTGACGTTTCATTCTCTGTGCACAGAGACACCAAAATGCCTTTTTTAGGCTTCACTTTCTGCTTCCCAGAGTTTGGCAGGAGGTGGGAGCCACAGCTTTTCCCTTATAAGTCTTCACAAACCCCGAACGCTTCTGCCTGGTGAAGCACAGGGAAGCCCCTGGGAAGGCACTGCTGCAGCTCCCGGGGATCTTTTCCTGCCGGGAGCTGAGCCGTGGGAAATGCTCCGTGCAGGAACAGGGGTGACAGGTGACAGCCATGGAATGGTGCCATCAGAGTGGGGTGGCTGTCCCCAGGCACGTCCTGTGCTGCACACCAGGAAATCTCCCTTTTTACAGACCGGGGAAGCCAAGGGTGGAAGCAGGATCCAGAGCTCTCTCTGGCCATGGGATCCCTGCTCAGGATCCCTGGAAAAATCATCGGTGTAGAACAAGGACAAGGAGATGGATCCGGCTCCCCTCTGGCTGCAGCACCAGGCTGGAAGCCCCTCCTCGGTGGGTTTTTGGGTGACTCCTCACTAATCTGTGGCAGCTGCTTTTCCAGAGCACTGTTTCTAATTCAGGCCCCAAAATCTTGGGAAGGGATCCCCCAGCCAAGTTATTTCAGTGCCTGAGAGCTCCCAGTGCTCATCCCACCGGTTTTGTATGGACAGGCACCTCACGTATTCAGGGATGTCACTCCCCTGGCACTGCCCTCTCTCAAGCTGAAATTTGGATGGTTTTAGTATTAATGCCTGAAATGCTTCCTAGGGAAGCACAGTTTTCTTTTCTCATTCCCTGAGAAATGCCCCCAATTCACCTCATGGATTTAAACTCAAGCTGAGCCATTCCCACCTGGCTGGGGCCTGTGTGAGCACCCAAACCCAGCCAGTGACACGTGGACAGAGGTTTGAAGCCACTCATGGCTGGAATTTCAAACACCCAGGAAAAAGGGGCTGCTGCTGTGTTTTGGGAGAGCTCCATACGCATTTTTATTGCAATAAAGCTGATGGATAAATTAAATCAGGACCTCAAAAGGAGACTGAAGTGGATTTTTACTGAATTGAAGAGATGATGCAACAAACAAGCCTTGCACAAAGCCTTCCTGTCTGCAGGAGCTCTCTGATTTTCCCAGCACAGCTCTACTTGCTCTGCTATAAAAATGCCATTTCCAACTTCTGTAAGCCAGTGGAATATAAAATAATTACAAAAAAAACCCCACCAAGGCGATCCTGTCCATCCGGTGGGAATAAGTTATCCTCAGTTTTCAATTATATACAGAAGGGACTTGCCAGAGGGCAGTGGGAGAGGAGTTCACACAAACCATCCCACTCCCAAGAATTATTTACATCGCGCTGTACACGGATCTTCCTCATCTCCCCAGACCCTGGAAGGCAGGAAGGGAAAAAGGGTGAGACCCAAAGCTGTTCCCAGCACAATCCCTCCAAGTTCCAGCCCTCTGGATCTGAGTTACCTATGAGCAATTTAGGAGCTTGTTGTGAATATCTTCAAAGACTTGGTTGTAGAGTTCATCCCTCGACTTCAGGCCGTCCAAATAAACTGGGAGAAGAAAGGGGGAGTCAGGCTGGGGCTTTCCATCAGAACAAGATTTTGGGAGATTATTTTTAAAATATTTCACGTTTTATTGACCTAAATGACAGCTGGTTTTTCTATTGGAAACACAGAACCATTCTGAAAACACATTGGCCTGTGAAATCCTTATTCCATTACAAATTCCTTCTTTTAATTTTTTTTATCCCCTCTTAAGTCCTTAAGAGTACAAAGCAAAGGGAGTAAGTTCTTAGCTCTAAACTGTATTTATCCAAAGTAGGCCAGGATTACAACTTGGGAGTAAAAATAGCACCCTGCATCATCACAGCGGAAGTTTCCTCGAATTAAATCACCCAATTCCTTAAATTCCAACTCCAAGGCTGAAGGATTTGTGTTTGGGGAAGACTCACCCACATCCACACCACCGTCCTCCATCTCCTTCCTGTGTTTCAGGTACATGGGCCAGACGTGGCCATCGAAGAGGCCCGGGGGGTCGGGAACGGTGTAGTTCCGTGTACTGGAAAAAACAGCGTGGAAAAGGAATGTCAGGGGTGCCTGAGGTTTAGGTTTAGGGAATTGGGAAAAAAATGTCCTGGAAAGGGTTGTAAAGGATAGGCACAGGCTGCCCAGGGCAGTGGTGGAGGGCTGATGGTTGGGCTCGATCTCAGAGGTTTTCTCCAACCCCAACAACTCTGTGATTCCAAGTTCACCCCATCAAACTCTCGTCCTCCACTTCTATTCAGATTTCCCACTCTAATCCAATTCATGGCACCAACACATCCCGGGAACTGTGAACTCTCCATCCCTGGAAGTGTCCAAGGCCAGGCTGGAGCAACCTGGGACAGTGGGAGGTGTCCCTGCTCATGGCAGGGGTGCAATGAGATGCCCTTGAAGGCCCTTCCAACCCCAACCACTCCACGGCTCCATGACTGAGAGGGAAGGACTGGATGCACACCCCGGGATGTTCTCACCTCCTCCTCCTTTGCACTCGTCGTACGGCACTGCCAGGTAGTAGCGGATGTCGAACAGCTCTATCAGAGGTCTGGGGAGGGACAAGGACAGAATGTGGATATCTCACTTTTAATGGCAGGAAAAAGCATGAAATCACCCCAGACACCACAAAAATCTCTCTGCCTCTACGGGATTTGTGTCTGTTGAAGACAACCCGAGGGTGAAGCGCTTCCCTCGTGGGTTTGTTAACTTTAAACCACAGAAAACGTCTATTCTGTGGATCAGGGTGGCACAACAGGGGCTTTTCCCACCCAAATACCTGCCACTGGTCCTGAAGGGGATCAGAGGGGATCCTGTGGAGGATCAGGCACTGGGCTGGGAACCCTGGCTCTTCCTAGATCATTCCAAACTCAGTTTGCAGCAAGATCTGGGACAGGGCAACTCCTCGGCTCATGTTCGTGGAAGTGTCCAAGGCCAGGCTGGACAGGGCTTGGAGCCCCCTGGGATGGTGGAAGGTGTCCCTGCACATGGCAGGGGCTTGGAATTGGATGGGCTTTAAGGTCCCTTCCAAACCAGTCTGGGATTCCACATTCTTCCCAAAAATTCAGGGAGTTCTCTCTGCCACAGCTTGCTCCTCTCACTAAGCTCAGTGTAGTCAGTGTTAAACAAGCACAGGAGAGAACTGTTCCTAAATTCCCGGCGAGATTCCAGGCAGTGAATGGATTATGTCCTTGTTCTCAGCAAGGTGGGGGGGATGAGGGGAAGCTGCACCCCTCTGCCAGCTCAAATCCTGCTCTACAACTCCCCTGGACTTCAGGGCTGTGCCCTAAATAAGAACCTGACACCCACCTCACTTCTACCAGCATTCAGGGGTTAATTTTACAACTCACAGCAGAAAACCCTCCGGGGTGAGAATTCACAACAAGGCAGGAAGGGGAAATTAGTAAAAAGGAGTTTTTAGCTCTGGCACGAGGGATTTAAGGATCTTCCCTGGCAAACCATGAAGAGTTCTCCAAACCTTACTTGTAATTATAAAGCAGGAAGCCTTCAATGACCAATATATGGATATCTTGGGAGGTTGGCTCTTTAGAGCCAGGTGTGACATTCACCCCGTGCGAACGGGCAAACTTCACTGGGTTCTCAATCCAGGCCCGCACTGTGCTCACCATTGCCTCCATATCCAAGGAATCCAACACTAGTCGGGAGAAAGGGGGTGGGTGGGAAAAAGGGACACCATCAAACACCATCAAACACCACGGGCTCGAAAGGATGAAACAGAACGAACTCGGTAAAGTTACAATTACGGAAATTTACCGTTAAAGCTTTGAATAGCGAAAAAGAAATACTTAGGAAAAGAATATACATTACTGCATCCTATAGGGAGCACAGCTCTTACCATCCCATTGTTTAAAGCCGTCTTCCCCGACTTCTATTTGATCTTGTGGCTGAAATATAGTGAGCAATAAAACATTGCTGCAACCTCAGCGGGATCAGCTCCCGACGATGCCATCAGCTCCTGGCCACCACTGCAACACCAACCACCCCTGACAGCCACAGCCCCACCTGGGGCTGCAGGAACATTGGCATTCCCAGCTTTGCCCAGCCCCAAGAGCTCTGGAAAGTTCCCTTTCAAATCACTTTGGATAAGGACCTTTATGTTAATCACTTGATATGTTGTTAGTTGGTAAAGTACTAAAGGGCATTGTTTATAAATCAACATAGGAGAATTTTAAGTGCAAATATGGGTTAAATATTTACATTTCTCAAGAATAGGTATTTTAACTCCTCTAATAAAAATGAAGTTGGACATAGCAGTGCTTTGGTCGCTCAGCTACAGCTTTCATTGGGCTGGCATTCACACCAAATTACAGATTTTTACGGAAAATTAAACGGAATTCCTCCCCCAAGGGCTCCTTGGGGATCAAATCTGTGCAGGACACACCGAGCACACAGTGCAG
>VYXC01005845.1:3491-51018 GCA_013397175.1 Platysteira castanea
AGGGCAGGTGTCCCCCGGCTGGCAGAGGGCAGGTGTCCCCTGGCTGACGGAGGGCAGGTGCCCCCTGGCTGACGGAGGGCAGGTGTCCCCTGGCTGACAGGGGGCAGGTGTCCCCTGGCTGACGGAGGGCAGGTGTCCCCGGCTGGCAGAGGGCAGGTGTCCCCGGCTGGCAGAGACCTGACCTGGCGCTTTGCCTCCTGTGCCATCAGATGGCACTCCAGGCTCACGCTGCGCTTTCCTCCTTCTGCCGCTGTCTCCAGAGGGACCGCCAAGGAACAAAAGAATCAGGGTCTGGTTTTACTCCATTTCGAAGAGGAAATGCAGTTAGAAAAAAAAATCCTCTCATGAAAAATAGATAACCATTTTCGAAGCCGATTCCCTGCCAGATACAAGCAAAGTTAAACAAATGGCAAGCAAAAGCATCACTGTGGAGTGTGCCTGCAATCCAAGACTGTGAAAAGGGAGGAACAAGATCTATTTTTCTGTGTGATAAAAAACTGCACGATGATAAATGAACAGCATACAAAACAGTGCATGGCAAACTTAAGAAAAGTGCAGCCTGGCTCTGCAGCTTAGCAGGTATTGAGAATGTTCCTGTTTCTAAAATCATAAAATACGCCTGTCAGCATCAGTCTGCATTGTCTGGTTCTATAGTAAAGTGAGTAGTGACAAAACACAGTCCTGATGGTGCTGCTGGTGGAAACTCTATTTTTTCTTGCATCTTCACGTGTCAGATGGAAAAAAAAAATAATAATCACGGTTTATCAGATCTTAAACCTTTTTATTAACTCTGTTATCTGCACAACAAGAAACAGAAAATCTGTGGCAGAGTTTAATAAAAACTTAGGTAGAAGCCATGCTGATTTAAGGGAAATTCTAACTGCGACTCTTGCTTGAGATACCCATGGACCACAGTTAACACAAGGATTTGGGGAATGCAGAAGACTTGTTGCAAGATCACACACCAGATAAAGGCCAATAAGAGAAACCCTGAAATACGGATTTTTCATCTTTTACAAATCAAATAGATAGATGACAGCAGGTTGGTAGAGATGTTCTGTTCTATTTTTGTAGATGGCAGGATTTTTGNTGATAAATGAACAGCATACAAAACAGTGCATGGCAAACTTAAGAAAAGTGCAGCCTGGCTCTGCAGCTCAGCAGGTATTGAGAATGTTCCTGTTTCTAAAATCATAAAATAAGCCTGTCAGCATCAGTCTGCATTGTCTGGTTCTGTAGTAAAGTGAGTAGTGACAAAACACAGTCCTGATGGTGCTGCTGGTGGAAATTCTATTTTTTTCCTGTGTCTTCACGTCTCAGATGCAAAAAAAAAAAAATAATAATCACGGTTTATCAGATCTTAAACCTTTTTATTAACTCTGTTATCTGCACAACAAGAAACAGAAAATCTGTGGCAGAGTTTAATAAAAACTTAGGTAGAAGCCATGCTGATTTAAGGGAAATTCTAACTGCGACTCTTGCTTGAGATACCCATGGACCACAGTTAACACAAGGATTTGGGGAATGCAGAAGACTTGTTGCAAGATCACACACCAGATAAAGGCCAATAAGAGAAACCCTGAAATACGGATTTTTCATCTTTTACAAATCAAATAGATAGATGACAGCAGGTTGGTAGAGATGTTCTGTTCTATTTTTGTAGATGGCAGGATTTTTGTGCAATAAGAGCAAGTTTGGGAACAGAAAGGGCCCTGCAAATGTTGCTGTTAACCACGGGAGACAGCAGTACCTGACAGCAGGAGCTGTGTCACACTAAATTAGAAAGGGTTTGAACCAAGCCCACAGAGCCCATAATATCCCAGGAATCAGTGTGTGTCGATCTCAGCATGGCCTGTCTTTATCTGAAATAATTTCATCACTTTAAAGAGCAAGGCATTTCAACAAAGCATCTCTTCTGTAGTTCCTCTCTTGTTCCTCCCTCCCTATTCATCGCTAGTGACAGCAGAGATGTTTCCACGACAACAAGCCATGCTGTTGCCTCAGGTGACAAACTATAACTTCAATAAACAATCACTGATAATAGCTTCAAACAATTAATTAGGTAATGGAAATGTTATTTTAATAGGGCTTAGATACTTTGGAAGTAATCTACAGACCAAGTTCTGATCAAGAATTTGTCTACAATCAAAGCCAAATCTGCCATCTGAAGGTTAGGATGGCTATCACTGTCTAAATACTCCAAGAACCCTCTTTTTAAAAAAGTCCTTCAAGATCAAAACAAATTCAATGCAGAAGATGCAATGCAAAACAATTCTGTGTTTTGGGGGGTTTTTTGGTACTAAATTTTGTTCAAAGCACATACTGGCAGGAATTTACCAACTTGCCCACTGAAGGCAGTCTATGGCTGACACACTCCCCTTGTGTGTGCCCTTGCACCAGTGTGACAGACAGATGATGAGCCCAGCAATTGGTTTTGCAATAAATGGATTTTTCAGTTTTCTCTTCACAGAAGATGCTGTCCTCGAGTTATAAATGGATGATGCATAAATCTCTCCTAATACTGCTTCTAGTAACAGTTCAATTGATCTTTAATCGTTGTTTAAAAAGTGAATCTCCATGGACTGCTTCAATCCTATAGCCTGAAATTTCTTTAGCCCAGGGCAGCTCTACTGTCTTGCATCTTAGATGTACATAGTCTTTCAGTGCAGATGGATACTCTGAGTATATGCCCATGCCTTATATCACAGTCCTCATTAGCATGGGCACCCTTTGAGGCTGGTAATTGCCCTGGCAGAATTTCTTTTTTTGCTTTATTTATGATATTAAGTTTCTCCATAATAGTGCATCTACGAAGCAAGAGCAAGAAAGACAAGGGCTGCCACCTTTCCCATTCCGTCAAGTTTGTGGGCTATGCAAAGACCTGCCTTTGCACAGCCAGATGTGCTCCTACTCCTCTCAGAGGCTGGTTATGGGTTAAGTCCTACCTTTCTGCACTAAATATTTTCAGTCCGTGGATGAGGGACTCTGCACTGCTCCTACCGTGTACTTCTCTCAGGCAGCTCCCTTTGGAGGGGTTAACAACAGTCCTTGGAGCTCCCTTTGCAGGACAATGGGGTTCATCCCTGTGTGTCATCACACAGCTGGGATCTATCGGGCCATTGAGAACAATGTAAAATTGAATAGAATGTGCACTAAATACTGGCAGGAAAGTTTTTGAGGCAGAAAACGGTGATTTGTCTAAACTAACTTTTGCAGATGGCCTGTTGCTTTTGTTATACATTTTTCAGGTCAAGGATGAAATTCTGGTGTGCTGCAGCCATCGTAAGGAAACCTTGAAACAGCTGTTGTATGGGGTGTCCACATAAAGCAGAGAGAGGCCTGACTCTGGTTGCACAAACCCTTGGAAGAAAAGAACTGAGGAAAACCTGTATCTGAGGACTGATAATTAAGGTACTATCCAGGAAGGGAAAAGATTGGAATTCTAAGCTGTACAAATTAGGGAATACATCCTGCATCACAGCAACTCTTGTGAAGTGATCACAGTCCTGTGCCTATTTCACTCTGAGTTTTCATTGTGGGACTCCTTTTTTTCCCCTTGGAAAGTCTTGAAGATCTTGCTTTGGTCCTATGGCCGTAAGATCAATATACAAAACCTGTGTTTCTCTGCAAAAAGATGCCTTTTCTCCACTTCTCTTCCTGCAGGAGAGCAAAGGATGTGGGTGTTGGCCATGACAGCACGCTCTCATTTGTGCAGGGAAGGGAGAAGCTTCACCCAGGTGCCTTTGGCAGGGGGATGTGCATAGGGCAGTTGTGTCCCTCACAGGGAGCTGCTGGAAGGGCTTTGTGTCTCGTGCAGGACAGCTGCCTCTTTGTGGTGGGTTTTATAATTGAAGGTTTAAACGGTTAAACTGCTTTCTTAATGCACTGGTGGTTGCTAAGATACAACCTCTCCAGTTCTGTAGATCTTCCACTTGAAATATAGCACATTGGCAAACGGGGATTTCCCCTCTGACAGCCCAGGAGAGGGGGAGCTGACAGAGCACTTACCCTTGTGCCGGTGAGAAACTGCTCCTGCGGCCGCCTGAGGGGGCTGGGTTTGGCCCAGTGGTGGGAATAACTGGGGAGTTTTCCTGACTTCTGGCCACTGCATGTGGCTGAAGGAGGAGGGCCCTTAAGGGGGAATGTGGGGAGTCATAGGATGTGGTAGAAGGAAAAGCACAGGGAGAACAGGCAGCACAACAGGCTAGGAGGGTGTGTGGGATACGACTGGGGACTGACTGTAGAGGAAGCAAGGGAAATCTTTCTGTCCCCTTCTTTAGATAGCCTCAGGCTTCAAATGTCCTTCTCAAGCAAGAATCATCTTCTTTGCTCTTTGATAATGAAGAGTGGATCTCAGGAGAGTCTGGTTTTGGGACAGGTTTGACAAGACCTTGGGGATAAATTGTGCAGGGAGAGATTTCTTGCAGCTCTAGAAACTGATTAGGAGATACAGATTTAAAAGTAGCACTAGACTCCTCAAAATTCATTAGCAATATTACAATAGAAGCTCAAAATAGCCAAATATTTTAAAAGGAAGCCTTACACAATATGTGGAGGAAGGTGGTATAAAATAGTGTAGCTTATCTCATTTCATGCTAAAGTAAGTCTTTACCTGCAAGGGCTGCAGAGAATATTTTGAACATGTTGACAGAGCACAATTGATGCAGCAACATGTCTGAGTTTGCAGATCAATAGCTGTGAGAAACAGAGACGGCAGCTGTTCATCCTGGAAAGGTGTTAGCAGAGATGTCAGAGGATGATAATTGAACCAGCAATGTTCTCCTCCCCACCTCTTCCACAAGGCAGTCCAAGATGTGCTTAAATTTACTGTGAGCATCACCTCCTGTATTGCAAATAGAGCACAATCATAGGATCTCTCCTATCTGTAGGAAACCTCTGCTTCTTTCTGCACCTTCCCACTAAAGTGAGAAGGAGCGTGGTCCAGAGCACCTTGCAGAGCTGCTGGGGGTGTTCAAGCCTCACCAAAGGGAAATGAAACCAAGAACCTGACAGAGCTGAGGTGTTGGCACAAGTTATTGACAGTGGGGTGTCACTGCTGTCTTGCTTGGGCAGCATTTATATTACAGGTATAGAATGGAGGAATATCAACCTCTTTTCTCCCAGTATGACCCCCAAATCCCAACCTCAGTTACTTATTTTTTTAATAATTGACAGTCAGTCGTCGTCCCCCCCCAAGAATTGTTTCTCCTGTTTGAGAAATGGTGATGAAGTCGAAGGTGGTGATAGGGTTTCTGGAGTTCTCTGAGCTAAGTACTCTTCTTGCAGCACAGCCACATTGCCATATTCACACACCTATTGCCTGCTGAGGAATTCAGTGCTGTATTTAAAGTTGATCTGCTTGGATCAGGCTATTGCACAGGACATGCACGTTACAATTAGTGCTAGTTTTAAAATTAGGAGTGGCTGTCCAGAAAACAACTCTGCATACTTTGATCGAGCCACTGCTGTAGGGTTTATTTGTTTGAGCAGCCATGTTATAAAAAGAATATATAGCATTGTCATGATACTTGAAATAACTGCTTAATGGAATTGTTGGTTTAAGGATCTTGCCCTACTCATTGATCGTCTCAACTGGCAAATGGCAAGACAAGCTATTAGCTGTACCCTGCCCGGCTGATCCATACTCGTGGCAGCTTTCAGAGCTGAGGGAACTGAGGAGTATACGCAGTCAAGTGCTCCACGTAAAATGCTTTGTATCATGGGCCAGATTTAGGATCTACAACTGCCTGAAGAGTTGTGTTCACTTTCACATGAGTAGAAGTTTGTTCCTTATCCAACTTGAGTGAGAAGGAAAATAAAATTTCACTGCTAAGAAAGGCTTTTTCATGGTGCACTCTGAGAGCAAACCTTTCCAGAGCTGGCCTGGACAGAATATCCAGACCATTTAATGGCTTCACAAAACCTAAGAAACATACCCTGTCTTTACAAAATTAGGCCTATTCCAGTAATCCTGATTCTGCCCCATGAGCAAAGTAAGTGACTTCATGCTCTACTTTTAGACTCAATACAATTTGCTGACAAGACTGCAAATGGAAAATAATTCCTGTTGGGAGTTGGAGCAAATTGATAATAACATTACTGAAAATTGGATATAAAGGCAAACAATCATTCTACTTGTCCTGTCATCAGGGACAACCAAAGGCTCTAAATGTTTAAAGCAGGACAACTTGCTGGCTGCAAACAGCAGAAGCAGGTGGCTCACACCAGTATCTCCCCCAAGCCACAAAGGGTTAAATTGCCGTATGTAGCTACTAAGTATGCGTGTGAAAATTTCAAAAGCATGCGAGTGAGCCATCTGGCTCCTGCTCCTACTGGGTATTTGGGGATGAAAAGGGAAACTGGAAAGGTAAATAGTGTACTGCTTGATGTGTTGATTTTCAGCTGAGATTTCTCTCTTCAGTGCCTAGTCATATTTGTCCATCTAAATGAGTGGGATTGACTGTGTCTTCCCAAAAAGGGCTGAAAAAAATTAGCATGTAAGCTCTGGGAGAGCTGTGCAAAGCCACACTCTGTCTCATGTAACAGCTGAGGCAAATTTATTCTGGACTGCATCCAGAAAAAGGCCTCAGCCTCTCAGTGTCTAACTCGTGTGTAGGGATGGCAGGAGGCTTCTCACCCCAGGCACAAGCCGGGTCAGCTGCCTTGGACTGAGATTCCAGAGAGCTGTCCCAGATCTCGGGCAAGCGTCATGATCACCACAGAGAGTCAGGCATCAGCTTGGACTGGAAAGAGAATGGTTTCCTACCTTATGCATGTGTGCCACGCCAGAATTTGTTTGGTTTTTTTTTAAATTTCTCTATTACTATTATATTTTATCTCCCCCTGTCGTAGAGATAGAGTGGTGGGAGAAAGCAGGATGCTGCTCTACTAGTAGCACTCTGGTTTGTCAGCTGCGCCAGTATCTGTCTCATTTGGGAGGCTAGGCCTGGCCACATCCCTGGCGTGCTCCCACGGTTGAAAGGTCTCAAACCTGGACAGTGATGACACTGTTGGAAAATATACCAAGTTTATAATTTTTTTATTTTATAACTTCAGCCAGTTTTCACCGAATCACAGAATGAACTCAGTTGGAAAACACCTTTGATATTATCATGTCCAACCTATGTTCACCTTTGCCCCAAGAGAAGGGAATTAGAGTTTCTTTCCAGGTCATTGTTCCACCAGGTGAAGGCCTGATGAGCTTAACATCTCAACAGACTGGGAGTAGCCCAAAAGATACCCAAAAAGATAATGACCATCAGCAAACATCAACAAACACCTACCCCAGATGCTGCACCCTGGCATGGCTGGAGACACCTGGTCCAGAAAAGACTGATAAAGAAATCAGGGAGTTAACATCAGAGGTGAAGAAATCCAGATCCAGTAGGAAACCAAATACTAAGAACTTGGAATCAATGAACATTGAACCAATGAATCTCTATGGGTTTTGACTGTGTAAAGTTTGAAAAATTTGGTAAAATTCATGCGTCATGGAATGATTTTCTCTGCACACCTGGGCTGTGGATGGAATTATTTCTATTGCACATCCTGGCCAGAAATAAAGTAATGCCTTGATTCTATAACACTAAAAATGCTGGAGGGTTTTTGTTTTTCCCACAATTTTGGTGACAACACCAATGCCAGTTTTTTTTACCTGTGACTTTGTGTGTCAATTCACACTGCACATCTCTGATTCTATCTGTAGGAGACTGAGACTCAAGCCTCCTAAAGTCCAGCTTGGGCTATAAGCAAAAGAAAAAGCTGGTCCTAGGACTGAACCTAAAGCATGTCTCCAGTTCTGCTACAGCTGCCCACACTCTTCATCATGCAACACCCTAATCCCACTTACTGCACGTGTTCCCTCCTCCACCTGCCACAACACTTGAGGTTCCCACAGCAGCTTGCCCTCCGAGTCCTGATCCCTGTGACTCTTCCTCCTCCGTAAAAGGAGCTAAAACAGCTCTTTCTTGCCTAGCTTAAAAATAAGCTGTGACTTGAAGTCATCTATTTATGCCTTTTTTGCTTGTAGTTTTATTGAAAAAGCTGGTATTAACATATTTATATTTTTATTCAACAACAGTTAGCTAATTTGTGCAACACAAAAAATGCAGCCATGAACAACAGCTTTCAAAACAATCAGATTTACCAACTTTACCATCACTTACTCTACACCACTGAAAGCTCAAACTGAAGAGAGAAAGAAAGTTGGAAACGTTCACAATGACGATGTTAACTTTCCATACATTCAAGAAACCAGGAAACCGATCTGTAACAGTGATGTCAAAGACAGGAACGGAATACTGGTCTCTGAAAAACTGCTATTTATTTCCTCTATAATCACTTCATGGTATTTTGGTTGGGTATTTAATTCGTTTTATAAAGCTCCAAAGATATATTTGTTTATTTAATTTTAACACGTTCTTTTTGGTACCCAAAGCTGTAACAGAGTAAGGTACATCAAATTAAAAACAAAAAATTGTTGCATTAAGATCTACTTTGTAATAAGTTATCTATAGAATCTTACTGGAGAATGTTAAAAGCTAAATATATGTTTTACAGTATCTCTAGCTGTAAATGCCAATATTAGCTGATAGCAATTTTTTTTCTTTTTGAGCTGCAAAGATTAATGGAGAGGGCCAAAAGTCAAAGAAATTGTATGACACCCTTGAAGCAGTAGTTTGGCATTAACAAGTTTTCTATACAATTTACCACACTCTTAAAACTTTTTACAATGAAAAAAAAAAAAAGGAAAAGGCAATTTTGTTAAGTTTCATTAGAATAAATATGTACATATACTGTCCATGCCTGCTACAGCATACAGTATTCTATAAACAAACATTCTTTGTTCCCTTTAAAATCACCCTACACATTTCATACTGTATGTGTTTAGTGTGGCTGGAAACTGGTGCACATGTGTTTGTGCTTCTACACACAAAATATATGGCATTGATCTAGAAAACTTCAAACAGACAGAATTCAGGTGTGGTGTTGAAATGTCATATAAAAGCTGTGGACTTTGTTTTTTAATTTCTTGTAAGCAGATTTTCACCCTCCCTTACCCCAAACCAAAATACAAAAGCATGCAGATCCCTTCATCAGTACATTCTCCACTTACCAAGAAATCAGTGCATAATGGCTTAAAGATTTTTTTTTTCTGAGGAGTTTTAATACAGGCAGATTAACAGGTCATGTGAGTTGTGCTCTTTTATTCATGGTAAGAGTAGAAATCCTTTGGGATATTGAATTTTCTGCCAGAGCTATTAAGAGTGCAGCAGAACTTTCTTTTCCTGGATTAAGAGGACTTCCTGCCCATTGCAACGTTCCTGTACGATTCCTGCATGCCCTACTTCGTGTGTACTTTCCTTTTGCATTTTTATCACTAATCATTACAGAACAGAGATAGATCTAACAGCATTGCTGTGGAGGAAGGTTTTGTTTGGTTTGTGTTTTTCAATTTTTCATGGACTTTTTTTCTCCAGGACTAACTTTGTCTCCCAGAAGTGGCCTCATTTAAAAGTGTTAAAATTCACTGAGTGCTGCCGCCTCTTGCAGTATCACTCTTTTCACAGTTACAGATACCAGGTATTGCCTGTACTCCCCAAAGGCCAGGATTAACATAACCATTCTGCAAACAACAAACAAGCGACTTTATCAAGAGTCCAGCAGTGATGTAACTTAGTTCCCATTCAAGTTGGCAGTTGCCTTCAAGGACAGCACTTCTAGCCAAGGTTTCCAGAACGCCAACCCAAACAGTAGCATGGGTTTGTGTGTGAATTGCCAGGCTGTGTCTAACCAGCCAGTCCCTCCAGAGTGGCGATGCCAAACTTTTTAATAGTCCTCACACAATGAAGATACTACTTACTGTTTTAAACAGAGTAAAGAGAACCATGGAGAATAAACTTCTTAAAATAAGCTGGCGGAGTAACTATACCAGTCTGTCACTTGGGAAGGTGAAGCACAAAGTAATGTGACAAATAAATAAATAAATAAGAGGGTATTGTAAGAAGGGAATGGGATGGGTGAGATGGGGCAGCTTTTCACCAGCAGGGATTCTGCTTCCAGCTTTAACTCTCGTGAGGTCCCTCCAGTGTGCCACATGCTCTAAAGGGATGTGCCTATTCATTCTTACAAATAGGCTCGGCTTAACTGAAAGACAGGAAAACAGCACTGGAAAAAAAAAAATCAAGAGATCGAGGCAAAAAGCTCTAACAATGTGGTAAATGCTGCAGACTGCAAAAGGAGGAAGGGCACCAGAACACCACAGTCCTGCAAACCACTGAGACCCTCGAAAGGATGGACAGGAGTTGAGGACCCTCAGCCCTCCTCAGGAACACTCCCAAATGGAATTGATACCCCTGTTTGTTTAAAGGAACCAATACAGACCACAGTACTGGATTTGCAGTCGTGCCTTTTACTCATACAGTTGCAGTGATGGAAAATAATTGGCTTGCCACCAATAATGATACAGGCTGAGGGATGAAAGGATGCAACCTACAAATCCCATCACAGAAGCCACAATTTTTGTGAAGATCACATCCTTCTACAACTCTCAAGAGGCTGGTTTGTAAATATAGAGGGATATTGATAAATCTAGTGCATTTCTGAGTTCACTTTATCCTGAAATATGTACAGATTGTTTGTCGCCGCTATAGCAATGATGTTCTCGGTTGGGTGCCATGCTGTGTGCAAGATCTTCTTAGTAAAGTCCAAACTGTCAACACTGATGTCATCTTTCCTCCGTTTGCCTCCAACGCAGACCCTCCGGGGCTTAAGAATGGCTCGTGGTTTACTGCTCTCCCGGGAAGCCTCCAAGGTAACATCCCGCTTGGTGTTGCGGTCAAACATTCGGAAAAAGTTGTTATATGCACCTGTCATTATCACACTGCAGAGAGACAGAGAGTGACAACAAAGGCAGTTAAACAGCAGCTTGTGCAAAGCCTACCAACATGGCTGGATCAGGACAGCTGAGTTTAACCTTAGGGTTAGCTGTCTTCTGGTTTCAGATGGGAAAGAATAAGGAAAAAAAAAGAGTTTTCCCAGTACTCCCCAGAATGAATAGTTTTCTTCTACCAATGCCTTCCCCTTCTGTATTATTCAATGAAAATTACAGTTACCGCAAATAATGACCACTTCCTGACATCATGAGAATCACATCACAAGATAATACAAACAACATGTTTTAATAAGTTATTTTTAATTACCCTCCAGCTTCTTATGAGTGCTTAAGGATCACATATTTCAGGCTTTTTCCCTTTCTCTGGAGCTTCACCTTTACTGACAGCCGAGTTTTACCATGATTCCAGAAATAGTCTAAAAAAATTCCCACATATTTCAAATCTTTTGATACAACAGTAAGGTTTAGTATATAATTATATATTTTAAAGAGTATTTTGAAGAAGGGTGTTTTGAAAGGTTCTGAAAAATCACATTGAGTTTGCATATGTAAATTCTTTCCAGATTAAACTCTTTTCCTTGCTGAAGCCATAGACCTTGCAAGTCCAGACATCATTAAAATTTGTATCTACAATGCTTCTTAGAAATAAACACACTGGTGTCAGGATTCTGGCATCTCTTATATGAAGTTTGAATGAAATATCAAGTCAGGATATATTTCTGGGTCTAGGAGAAGGGGACAGAAAACATACCTCGATCTGTATAAAAATTACCTCATTAATCAGCCTGCAGTTTGAAATAATGGATTGCCAGTTGCTTCATTCCCCTAGTCCCTAGGGGAGGATATTTTGTCACTAACTTTAATGAATTCAGGATTTCATCCATGGCCCTCAGGTTATTGGATTAGCATAATCATGGGTTTCAGAGCCTTGTTTGAAAGCTCATCCTCTGTGAACTTTTTCCATATGTGAAACCAGGGCCATTATCTACTTCCTATCTCAGCCCTAAAGAGGGTGGTTTTGTTCTGAATTTCAATTCTGTAAGATGGAATCCACCCCAAATGGTCAGGTCTCCACAGTACAGTTTTGAGACTCAGGCAATCAGGAACTATTCGTCTTTCTAATAGAGCCCAAACGAACATATTTGACGTGTATGGCATTAATAAACAAACCTCCATCTCAAATGACAGCTGCTTTCACACGCTGCTTTTTGGGGGGAGAGAATCTGTGTTGAGCAGCAGACTGGCCAGGGAAACATGGAGCATATGGGAGACAGGGGAGAATCACAGGCATAACCCATACTCTCCACCACACAGACACCCACTGGCTGATTAGATTAGATCCTCCTGAATTCAGGAGTGCCTTACAGTGTGTGCACGGCCTCCAGCCAGCGCTGTCTTGATCTCATTTGAGGCCATTAGGAGCGACTGTAATACAAATGAATGATACACGGGGAAAGCACAAATGTGAGCTGTGCCCCTCATTGCTGTGACTGCAGCTGCGGACTGGGAGCAGCGCCGGCTCCAGAGCCGCTGCAGGGTAACTGGAGTGGGTGCGCTGGGTTTGCACGCTGGGAATCACCCAGCTCCACCCTGCCTCCACGTCTGCTGACTGCGTACTGCAGTCTGATGGCAGCTGGTACCACGCTGAGCTCTGTGCAGCTCCTGAAGTGCCAAAGGGAACTGCTGCGAACCAGACAGTGTGGCACAGAGACCCAGCACACACTGCCCTGGGCAACAGCTCACCTACAGCCTTCATCTCATGGAGAGGGGCTGCTTCCTGGAGATCTGCAGGGAGCTCGCTGCTCGGGGGATGCACAGGGGCACTTGTCCACACGCAGCTCCATCCAGCCCTGGCAGGGAGCTCCTTGCTGCTCTCCAGCAGCAGGACCCACCTCTGGTTGCCTGCAGAGACGTTTCCTTTTCCTTCTGCACCAGCAAAGGCCTGGCGCAATCCTGCCTAGCAAGGCGCAAGTTAACAACCTCACAAGCTAAAAAACAGGAGTCAGTGTGACAGCTTGATAAAACGTATCCCAGAAGCCGCAGAAAGCCTATTGATCAAGATTAGTGCCCATTTCAGAAATTGAATCAACAGCAGTAAATCAAATGTTTCATTCCTTCCAAATCACCATGTCTTGTCATTACAGCTCCTGCTGTAATGGTTATTTGCAACATGAAAAAGTCGAGGTTATTTCATATCTCAGCACTAACATTCACAATTTGTGATGCAAACAGTCCAGCTGTATATTTTCCCTGAGGCAAAATTTTGAAACAGGTTCATAATGCTGGGGTACCCCTGTGCCATGGGATGCAGAGCTGTGGCTCCTAGGGGAAAGGTGAGCATCCCTCCTGATGGAAGCAGGAACTGTCAGGGAAGCAGTTTTCATGCTGGCAGAGTACCAGTGTACCAAATGCAGAGAGAGGTGTTTGTTAAGCATCTTATTTTGGAAGGTTTTGCTTGGAGTAAAACTGCCTTTACAGTCCATTTGCTTTTTAATTTCTTGAACTCTCATGTATTTTTAAGTCTGCTTTCTTCAGTTGGATTTACTGCAGCTATCTTGTTAACATATGTGGATGACTACTTTTCATGCTGGTCCTATTTTTCTGCAGTTTAATGGCTCAGTAAAAAACAGCATTATGTAAATGAGAAAGTGCCCACTCTAGTTCAAGGTCACAAACACAGATGGATTATAACCTTACCTGCTGCTTAAAGTAATAAAAGAGACTAAAAACTAGATGTAAGCCTGCAATTTTTTCCTGTGAAGGAAAATACAATATACAATAATGGAGTCTATGTGATAAGGAGATTTTTTTTTAATAAATAGTAGAATATAAACTGTAGTTCAATATAGGAAGAGTCTGTTCTGTATCCCCAGACACTGCTCTGCACAGCAGTGTTATGACAAGGGCTTGCACAAAACCCTCGCAAGAGAGGCTGTGTCAAGAAACCAAAGCCCCTCATTCAAAACAGCCCACACTACTTCATAGGTGTGTGAAGTGGCAGCCCAGAAAAGCTCTAACCACCCTTAATTTTCCTTAGAGGGCAGGTTTACAAGTTGTGCTACACAAGGTCAGAGGTACCATCATCTCCGCCATGCAGAGGTATTTAGGACGCAGAAAACACCACACCCCACCCTGAGGAGCAGTGTACTGATAGCTCAGGCTGGAGCAAAGCTGCATCCTGACTGCACCAGCTCAAACCACCACAGCTACAGCCAGCATGATTACAAAAACCCCCAAACAAAACAACACCACACCCCACCCCTGCAAATAAAACCCCCAAACCAACCAAACAAAAAAGCATGGAGAAAACCCAGTGGCTGCAGCATGACTACCACTACCTACATTTCACCCTCTGCAGCCCAGCCAGTGCTCTGGAAGGAGAGACAACACCCCACATCTGCAGGGCCCTGAATGCACTGGCACAGCCCCATGTTAACCCTCCTGTGCTGCCCCAGGCAGGGAACACGCTTTCCTCTCCACACGGGGCTGCTCTGCAGAGCACCAGAGTGTTCTCTGCTCCCTCTGTTCGAGCTGCTCCAAGCAAGGTCCGGGCAATTCTTCAGGTATGTGTGTCTGGAGTGACAACACTAAATGTTGCTGATTCCTCCTGCCTGCACTGACCCTGGGCATGCTTGCTTATCAACGATGTGATCTGAGGCATCTCACTGCCAAACTTCAGTCCTCATGCGGGGTCACTGTGACCCAGTCTTACCCCTCCTTTTTTTTTAAACAACATTAACAAATGTATTTTTACTGACGGTAAAAGGCAAAAGGGAAAACTCCAGTGCAGACCAATCCCTACTTTTACTGACTTTTCTTTTCACTCCTGCCCTAGTCACCATTATGTTCTTTTTTTCTTCCCCTCCAATTCTGACTCTGGCCTTTACCACACTTTCCATATATGCTTCCCTTTCCCCCTCTCTTTCTCTTCTTCCCTCTTCTTTTTTTATTTCCATCTATCCTGCTCTACAGTTTTTAAAAGAAAACCCCACCTTATCTGCTTCTCTCTTCCTTTTCCCACTCCTCTCATGTCTTTGTTTTACTTCTGTAAGTCTCACTGCTCACTCTTTCTTGGTGGTCTGCCCCTGCCCTCCAGTCTCACAGACAACTTGCTTGGCTTTCCAGGTGTTTGGGCTTGCATCCCCACCTTCTTTGGGCTGAAGGCTGGGGAAACAGCTAATCCCCAAGAACCAAAGCTCATTTCAGCAGGAGAGGTAGTTTCCAAATTAGCAGAACATTAACTGTACACCTCCCATTCAGTTCAGGCTTCTTCACCCTGTGCCATGATGATCTATCTGGTAGCCAGCAATAATTCAGGTAGGGTTGTTTTTTCTAAAAGTAAATTTTCAACCTGTAAAATTGTCTGAAATAAAGGATGTGTGAGAAAAAAGTTCTTCCTGCTTGCATTGTAACAGTAATACTCAAAAGGAGGAGATGTTTACCTATGGATAACGATTTTGTTAAATATAACACCAGTATTGTGCCACTGATGTTTAATTTAGGCCCCGAGTTTTAGGGTCTACAGAAGCAACCTCTCAACTACCAATGGCTTCAGCCTCTTTAATTATCTTAATACTTTTAAACATATAAGTCTCAATATTTTGGTTTTGGCAGTGACACTTTATTAAATGAAATGCTTCAGTATGGGATTTTCCCCTCTAAAATGTTCTGCTTCTCTTGGGTGGTCAACAAATTTTCTACTTCACCAACCTCAAAGGCATGTGAATAGGATTTTCACCATTTTACTAATCTGCAGTGAGATATTCCACAGTATTTTTTAGGCATTGAGATTTCATCAAACATGTCAGTCACTAAGAACTGGCATATCTCTGTATTTCTCAGATCTCTTATTCCCATACTTCAAGCCAACCTCTTAAATGTTATCTGTGTTACAGCCATCCTTGCACACAACAGCCTTCACCAAAATTGTTCCATTCAGCTGCATTCCTGGATGTCAGGGACTGCCCTAAATATTTAGGGACATCAGCTGGCATTAAGGCTTGCTTAAAACCAAACCATTACTTGCTCCACATTGTTTTATGCTGTTTTTCTTGTTTAGTTTGTTTTGTTGTTTTTGTTTGTTTGTTTGTTTGAACTCTTTGATAATTTTTGGGCTAACTCTTGCCGAGATTAGTCTTCCTAGATGCATACAAGTTTTTATTCACCTGCAGATTTCTACTGTCTGGAGAAATTCAGCCCATGTCGTAGTTCCCCTCCTTCACTGTTGCTCATGAGACCACGGAAGCCATGGGATGGTGTGACAGGACTAACAGCAGGGATGGGCAGGGCTTCAAGGACCCACACACACCAGGCTTAAGGGTGATAGAAAAACTAAACCAGCCCAGCTGTCCTGCCTCTCAGTGCAGATGTGGCAGCAGAACATCATTCCCTGTGGCAAGAGAGGCAAGGCTTGGGCTTTGAAGGTATGAGGGGAGGAGACTCAGAGAGCAGCTTCCACCAGAGCCTGCCCCCACACTTGCAAAGCTCAGCAAAGATGTCACTCAAGGCACCCAGCATGAAAAATGACCTTTTCTTTGACCTGAAACTGTCTCCCAATTATATTTTGAGCCCCTAAATTTTCAGTATTTCACTGCCATGTGTACCAGTGCAGAAGAGCACATCTGCAGCCTCCTACGATTAATATGGAAGGCCCACCAGATCTGGTTTCATGACAAGTTGACCCAGTGAAAAAAGGGTTGATTCCAGAAAACTTCTTAAAGAACATCTTTCATAGGAATAAAAAAAGAGATTTATTAAAGCAAAGGGAAAGGAGGAAGCATTGTTGCAAGCAATGAGGACCTCCTGAAACACTGGGAAATTTTCCTGTATGCTGTGCTGTGTAAAGTCACTGACTCCCTATCACAAAGAAGGAATTTATTTAAACCTTGGGAGGAGGCTGCTGGAAAAACTTGAGACATAGGATTCAGGGCCGTGGCACCCTGGAAGAGCTGGCTGGCATAAGACTGGGAATAGGAACAAGGGA
Organism: Platysteira castanea; assembly: GCA_013397175.1. Classification (NCBI taxonomy): domain Eukaryota; kingdom Metazoa; phylum Chordata; class Aves; order Passeriformes; genus Platysteira; species Platysteira castanea. The sequence goes on from VYXC01005845.1 coordinate 20,369, forward strand.
TCCCCCCAAGTACTTCCAAGCTAATATTTAACATGCCAAGCTTTGAGAACACAATGATGTCTTCTAGCTCTCCAGCATGGAGTGTGCTGCCAGACAGGAATAGACTCTTAACATCTCATCCAATGGGATCTGCCAATTCCGCCCGATTAGAGTGAAGGCTGATGGATATTCAGCGGGATGAATGACAGTTCAGTAGGAAAGGACTGACTGAACAGTTGTATGTGACTTCACTTATCTGCTTGCAGCATATCACTTATCATGATGGTATTTAGAAGTCTCCCTGGCAGGGGTCCCATACATGAATTCATTTGAAATCTTAAAAAAAAAAAATAGTTAACTAAGGTATTCATTTGCTATCATGTAGAATTTGTTCTCTCTTTTTTTTTTTCCCAGCTTCATTACCTCACAAAAAGCTACAAAAGTGCTTATTTTTTAAGGTAACACTGAAAGCTGCTGACAGTGGGAAGAAAACAGTGTCCTCCAGGTCATTATTAAAAGACTTGACCTTGGATGTGAATGGAAGAGCTAAATTAAATTGCTGTGTAAGTAGAGCTCACCTATTCTACCTAGCCATGTGATGATGTATATACAATAAAGATAGCATGATTTTTGTGTAATATACTCAACTACAGATAATTCATGCTCATCTGGATGAATTAGTGTAAGGCCCCTGCTTGGCTCTCTCCCCTGACCACTGTTGCTGCCGAAGTACAGAGTGATTAATGTGCCCTTCAGCAAATGAGATCGGCTCTGTCTGATTGTATTAGTTCCTGTTCATTGGAGTAACTGAGCATCAATCACGTTCTAATCAGAGCTCAGTATGTTGATTACTTTTGTGGACAGCCTCACCATCGGGTTCTATCATAGCCTGGATTAACTTCTTAGTAATGACAAAACTTAATAAAGAGTATTTTCACCTAAATAATAAACACACTTTCAATTTTAACTGAACAATCCCATCACTACAAATTGTTGTTATAGCTTTGAAGTCTGAAAAAGATAAAAATAACATGTTTAGAATGGCAGTTATCACTATTACACAGATGGATTAATAATCTAAGTACTGCAGCATCTCTTCAGAGTACAACTCTCAGTATGCAATTTTTAGTAATAGTCCTTTTTAAAAAGCTGCATACCGAAAGACTCAAATTAAGTGACCTTACTGTTCAAATGAACTGTTTTTAAGAGGTACTGGTACCTAAATATTATTTAAATTATGATCCACCAATAAAAGATATTCTGGTAATGTATAGTAATACTTATCATACTCACAAGCAAGGAGCTCAGAGGAGTGAATCAAAAGATTAGCATTAGTTCTGATACATTTGACTCTTAAAAAGAAACAACTAAATTAAAGAGAGCCCTTTTCTTTTGTCAAATGTTTCCAGCTCTTCTACTCAAGAGTTTTTTACAATCAAGAGCAGCACACTGTGTTTAGTGACAGATTTGGTAATTGTGCATGACTAATAACGCCTCAGAGTCTGGGCAGTACAATAAATGAAGCCCTCACAATCTAATGTTCCCACTTAATAATTACTCCCTGCATTGATCTTTCTGATCTGTCAAGTAGGAATGAAAATATTATGCTCACTTTAAATCCTGATATTGAACAAGAATTCCATTATTACCAGGCAACTACCGAGAGAGTGGTCTTACCACACTAATGAGGACAGCAACACTTCATCTGGCCAGAGGAGAGATACTCTAGGCCTGGGATACTCTGAGAGATACTCTGCCCATCTGTACAATGCACTAGGAACTCCCACCAAAGATAAGCAAAATGGTTCAAAAATACCTGAAAAGTTCTGGATCTTTTTTCAAAGTTTCACAATATCTACATTATTTGAACGCACTGTTGTTCTGTGCCAGATTTAGGCAGGAATCAGCACTGTCTGTTTTCCAATAAATGCTTTAAATTTTCTATTTCTAGTAGGGCCAAACTCAAGCAGTAACCACACTGAGAAAACCCTCTGCTAAAAGACCCATTCATGTATGGGTTTGGGAGTTTCAGAGAAAAGCCCCAAAACCTGGATCTTCCCCCTAAACTTTCTGCGAGTCATTCCTACACCAAAGCCACAACAGCTGGTGCCCAAGTTGCAATGACAGCAATCTGGGAAATATTTTGCTCAGTGTGGTCCACCTATGTAATTTTAAATGGCCAGCAGTTGGTATCACAGGGGATACTCAATGCTCAGTTAATCCTTGTCAGAAAACACATCACTCTGGCATGCAGGCAACAGAGATAATAGAATATATACATATTTTCATTTGCATAATGAATTATACAAGGTAAAAGTTTCATTTCTTAGCAAAAACAGAATCTTTCCATTGGGCAGGTAGAGGAACTGATCAAAACAAAGCAGTCCAAAGAAGAGGTGCCCCTTACCCAGTGTACAGCATAATACTTGATCTGCGTTTGTGGAACACAGGACTAAAAGAGACCTTGTTCTGCACTTCCAAGTTCAGACCCTTGTAATTTTAACCAATGTTGCATATAACTGCTTTCCCAGATTTCCTGAGCACCACCATCAGAACAGTTGGGTTTCTTGTATCCCCACCACTCAGGATGGGAAGACAGCTTGTCACTCTTTGGACAGGTATGAACTACCTCTAATTTCCAGGTTATAACTACCTGTTGACACTCAACACCTACTTCTTGTTGTGTCATTATCATTCACATTTATCTTAGCTAGATCTTCTTCCTTCCTATGTATATCTCCTTGGTAGATTTACTACAAGCAAGTAAAATCTTGGCTTCTCTTTTGCTAAGCTGATGAAAACCAAAGTCCTGGCCTCCTTTAGAGCAGCTGTCCATCTGCTCGATTAGTTCATCCACCTTGGAGATGAGGGACATGAAATGTGTAAATGCAGTTCAAAGGTCTTTGAATAAGAGCCCAACATAATGTCACCATTACTCCTTTCTCTGCTGGATAGCTCAGTCTTGCCCATCCAAGGATCATATTTGCCTTTTTCACAGATGTCTCCGACTGCCTGTTTCACAGTCCAGGCCCACTGCAGGGTGGGCAGGCCTGCTTCAATACAATGAGACAGACTGTTTTTCCCAAATGAGAGGCTGAGCTGAAGGAGCAGTTCCAGGCTCAGTGCCAAACTTCTGCCTCTTGGCTCCTAGCTCTGCTGAACCAGAAGTCACTGTGTGTCACTCAGTATTGGCTCCTGTGCTCTCTTTCACATGCATTTTGCAGACTGCTAATCCCTTCCACAGTCACCTAGCATATGAATGTCCCTGGGAGTCGTTTCCAACTGATAAGATGAAGGTTTGTGCTCTTTTTTTAACTAAAATCCTCACCTTGCATTATACTCTCGGATTTTATCCATTTTTATTAACCCATTCCTCTTGGCTGCTCAGCCATTCCTGTGCAATATTCCTACTCCACGAAGTACTGCCACCACTTGCCAGCACCACAGCGTTAGCCCACTCCGTCCTTGCTTGCACTCTCTGACTTGTGCCAGTATTTCCCATTAAAAAGTTCAGCAAGATATTATGTCCAAGATAAAAACAAGGAGCTCTCCATCAGTGCATAGAGAAAGGGACTGCTCTGATGGAGGGAGGTATCAGAAGAGCCATTTGGCAGCAGGTTGCAGAGAGTTAGTGGGTGCTGTGACGGTCCTTCCTCACACCAGTAAGTGAACTGAATTTCTGAGGCAGCTCACGTGCAAATACAGGATCATATAAGTTTCCTTAGTGTGTTCGTGGGATTGTGTGAGTTGGCATCATTCTTCTCAGCTTTTGCAGGCCATTTATGATTTGGGTGAAAATGGACATAATTTGAAGGGTTTTTTCCCCTCAGGCATGAGCCAAGGTTATTAAGGCATACATCACATCCAAGGCAGCCAGAGACACAACTGCACAAACATCCAGACATCTTCTATCAACCCAAACACTGGTGTGTGATGCCGTACATTGATGTGGAAAAGAACTACGTGTAACTACTTTCAGTTTGCTCCCCATCATAGGGGAGGTCTTTTGCTAAATGAGGACAGTGATGGACAGAAGGACTGATTGATTACCTGTCTGATCCATTCCATGCACATTCAAACTTGTCAAAGATGCAGTCGTTTTCATAGAGGGAACATAACTTGCTTCTAAGGTAATCATGGACCTGTTAAAGAAAATAACTGTTATTCTTGAAATCAAAGAAAATATAAAATTCCACAACCAGCCCTTCACTTTCTGCTTTATCTCCCACGTTCACTTCCAAAATATTCTGCATAGATTGGTAGCTCTGCAGAAGATACTGTGTTTGAACTCCAAAGAAGCTAACTGTACTTTTCCACAGCCTAATTAACCAGGTGCTACAGAATTACTGCTGCAGGAAGGCACAAAGCATGCTTCCCTCAGCAGGCTGCAGACCACCCCTCTTCCAACATATTTGTTTCCTGCTTGGGTTATTTTCTCAGGGCTAGCCTAATTCCCAGAGGCATTTCACCAGCTGATACCCTAGATGTGCTAATTAATGTGTAAGAAATCTAATTTAAATAGTAACAAAAGTGCCATATTCCAAGATAAATGGACTCTCACTTACGGCAGAAAGAACATGACTCTATTAAAAGAACCTGTATGATATTAAATTTATTTTTGTAAGGTATTTCAGAAGCCAGATACAGTACAAGGTTGTACTTCCACAAGCTGCAAATAAGAACACTAATTTAGCCCAAGGATTTCTCCTATTTGGCTGAGACTTAAAAACAACATTGCAAAGTCTCATTTACTCACTGGAAAAGTGGGACTACCCAGCAGAAGATCTCTCTCCTCTAGGCCCCACATCTCTGCTGAACAACGTTTACCATAAAGAGATCTCATGCAAATTGTGTTAGTCTTTCGCTGAATTTGATCAGTTTTCCTTCTGGATGATTTGGTTTATTCCATAAGGAAATAAGATGGTAGAAAATTCCTGCCTAGATAAATTTACTAATGCACTTAGACTCCTGATATTTTCTTTTAGCTGCTGTAGAAACTGTAAAACAAAGATGTGTAGGCGACCTCTTGGAGAAACACACCAATCCAGTGGCCCAGGGGTAAAGTTTAGCTCTGCCATCCTGAGGTTACAGGTTCTTTCAAGTCCAGTGAAACTATTCCGGCTCATGGATGCTCAGCATCCTCCTCTGGCCTGAGAGCACAAACATTTCGTCTAGTAGAATAACTTCTATCAAGACCAGATGAGGGACAGCGACCTTTCACTTATATTTTCTTTAAACTGACCTATTTTTGATAGTCAAATTGTACAGTATCCAAAGAATATTTGTAGTGTATGGTTATTGAGGATTATTGAGGATTATAAATTTTTGTTATGGATCAATTTTCATTAATAAATGAATGAGCACTGAACTGTACATTAACAGATAATGTCTTATACAGCAATTAATTGCCAAATGGCAGAGAACACTTCACAATTAAATGCATTTACCATCATGGTGAGATGGTACACCCTTCTCATGGTAGAAGATGGTAGAACACTTTTACTGTTGATGCAGTTTCCTACACTCTCTGCAATTAAATCCTTTCTTTTTCTCTTTACTTAAAACCTTTTCATGTTAGCAGTGTAATTTGTTACAGAACTGGAATTCTTTTCTTTATCATGTTTGTGAGCTCCCAATACTTGGAAGAAATAGAAAGGCTGGGTAAGGCAGAAGGAAGTAGATCACACTGGCCTCCCTGACTGTCATTTCTAGGTCTTTCTCTTGTTACCATTTCCAGCAGCCATCTGTCATGACCACTGTCATGTACACACCCTTTGCAAAGTGTGTCCAACTCCACAGCTTGGAGCTGTGCTTTTCTATCAGCTTTGTCAAAAAGCATTTTGCAATTCCTCTCTCAGATGTCTTACCTTGTCAAGACTGTCAGACTCACCCTCCACCTTGTTCTTTCTGTGGACCTTTCGATTACCATATTTGAACACATTCAGACCCTCAGAGAGACTATGAAAAACTAACTGGAAGAAACACTTAATTTTCACTGTTTGCATATTCATCTGCCCCTACCAACTAAGGGTAAAATCAGATTTGCCTTGTCTGTTACATATTGTTCTTACCACATATCAATTGTACTTGAAAGCAAACCAAATTCATTCCTAACTAATTACCAAGAACCTTTTCTTCACTGCAACGTTTTAGGTCTGATTTCTCCAAATCCCTTATCTCACAGACAGTAAGAGATGCAAACAAAACCCCTACATCCTCATGGAATTATCTAGCAATTCTGTGCTCCAGACTAACACAGCAACACAGCTATGCAGGGACCTGTTTTACTGGGACTGAATAGACACAACCAGGAATTGCACTGGTGACACGTGGTCCAAATCCCTGTTGGTCCAAATCCCTGTGCTACAGAACCTGCCAAAAGTGGATCAAGCTATTATCAACTATGAACGTGCTCACTTTGCTGCTCCTAAGGTTTCTGCTGAGGTAATTCACCTGGCAGCACCAGAAGAGTAACCTGTTAGGCAGGGCTGCCTTGCAACATTCAAGCACTGACCATTCCACTGCACTGCTCTTTTAGTGCTGCCCACTGACCACACTCTGCCCTTTTTTCTCTCGTGTGAAACAAACAGGAGAAAATAATGCTGAAACACTGTCAGCAGATAACATGTTCAGCAGGGCTGCAACAGCTGCTCTATGCAATAGCATTGTTTGAGCCACAGAACTGATATGAAAAAGAGCCTGCATGAGGAATTAACTTTTGTTTGTCATTTTTTTAATATCATAAGCTGATAATTAAGCAGTACAGTTATGGACTCTGCTCTTTATTACAACTCTGTGTGAAATCTCCTGTTCTGACCCTCACTATTGCAGCTAGACAATATCTAAGTAGCTACCATGGAGTGGATGAAATGAGAAATTCAATCTTTTAATGAACATCTTTTAATATTTTAATGATATACTTGTCATCATAATTATGTGGATACATAACTGAAAATGTTAGGTTTATTTGTTGCCTTCCAGTGATTTACTCCAAAAATACATTTTGAGAAATTGCCAAGTTTATATATGAGATTTAGGTATGTGAGAGAGGGATACCTCTGAGACAAATTATTTAAGAGAGTAATTTAAACCGCTTTTTCTTAAGACACAATTCTCTGCTCTCTGCAGCTTAAAAACATGAAAGGTTCTCAGAGTAGCTGGATCACATAAATCCTATGGAATCCTGTGTTATTGGCCTCCCAAGGCCCCCTGAGTTCCAGATTCTCCTTTAGTCCACTGCAATGCCCAACAACACATCTATATATTCTTTAAAAGGCACTGGATAAATATTTGAAAATGAAAGGCANTCAGTACTCATTTTTCTCATCTCAGCATGAAAAAATATAACTTTTTAATTGGCCCTACTGTTGGGTGTCAGACTGATTTAAAAGTGGCCAGCTTGTTTCACAGCTGCCTACACGAAGAAATAAAAGCAGGTGTCAAATCAAGACAAACAGGTTGCCTTGACCAGCTATTCTCCCCCAGGGACAAGGCTGCCTACTAAATTAGCATAAGTATAAAATAATATATTATATATTACCTAAGTTCCCAAAAACCAAGGTTGTATTCTGTTATATAAAACACAGTCTCACCCTTACCCTCCCACTTCATTTTCATGGCATATCAACATTTCTAACACATTTAGCATTACAAGTGCTGCCATTTTAAGAGCAAACCCAGTTCTGTAGTGTTAAAGGTAAATAGGCTCAGACCTTCCAATATTAACACACTGAACAGTGAATGCTACCCACCGAAATGTAATGGGTGCACTGAAAAATACTGGGGCCCACTCTGGCTACTAAATGCTAGCTAACAAATACTGGAAAGTTTAGTTTGTTTTGACAAGAAATGCTATCAAACTCTCATCATGTTATTTTAAAACCAATCTTAATTATAGTTAGGTTAGTTAGTTAGGGAACTACTGTATCCCACCTGCCATTACTTTGACACAGAAAACAAGGGACTGATCCAGCACTATCACAGGATTGTCTCTCAGTAAGCAGCACGAGCCAGATGAACGGCATTTTTCCTACTTTGCATACACTTTTTTAGGTAACAGTTTTTTTCTTACTGCATTTTCATAACAAGCAGTTTCTGTGTCACAGACATATTTTCCTTCTTCAAGCCAGAGTCAAAAAATGTAAGCTCACCCCTCTATTGCCAAACATAACAGATGTCAGAGTACAAACTTAGTGCTGGCTGGAGCCACTGGCATTTTGTCTGGATAATATCGCAATGAATTCAGGCAACCAGATGTGTATGTCTGGCATTTGTGAACTGCTGTGTCAGTGGTGATGCCAGGGTTTAACATGGATCACTTCTAGAACTAGGCACAAGGGAGAAACACACAGATCAAGTTGTAAAACGAAGTTCTGAAATGACAAAGGTGTAAACTCTCAGCAGTCCCAGCAGGAGCAGAGTGCTAAGCAACACACAAAATCTTTTCCTCAGCTACTTTTAAATGTTAGTAGTGAAATACATCATTTAAAAGCAGATGTCAAAGTGAAGAGATGATTTCTCTTGCTAGAATAATCATTTCTTTCAAGAGCCCAATCCACTGGAAGTGCTACCTTGATTCCCCAGGCTTTACACTTCCTTATTAATNATTTGAAAATGAAAGGCAATCTACAGATTTAAGTAAGGTGTTAAGAGCACTATTATATTTAGCTATATTTTTTATATTATATAAGGGTTACAATATATTATTATTATATGTATAGTATTATATATATATATCATATTATTATATATATAATAAATTATNGGGCCCACTCTGGCTACTAAATGCTAGCTAACAAATACTGGAAAGTTTAGTTTGTTTTGACAAGAAATGCTATCAAACTCTCATCATGTTATTTTAAAACCAATCTTAATTATAGTTAGGTTAGTTAGTTAGGGAACTACTGTATCCCACCTGCCATTACTTTGACACAGGAAACAAGGGACTGATCCAGCACTATCACAGGATTGTCTCTCAGTAAGCAACACGAGCCAGATGAACGGCATTTTTCCTACTTTGCATACACTTTTTTAGGTAACAGTTTTTTTCTTACTGCATTTTCATAACAAGCAGTTTCTGTGTCACAGACATATTTTCCTTCTTCAAGCCAGAGTCAAAAAATGTAAGCTCACCCCTCTATTGCCAAACATAACAGATGTCAGAGTACAAACTTAGTGCTGGCTGGAGCCACTGGCATTTTGTCTGGATAATATCGCAATGAATTCAGGCAACCAGATGTGTATGTCTGGCATTTGTGAACTGCTGTGTCAGTGGTGATGCCAGGGTTTAACACGGATCACTTCTAGAACTAGGCGCAAGGGAGAAACACACAGATCAAGTTGTAAAAAGAAGTTCTGAAATGACAAAGGTGTAAACTCTCAGCAGTCCCAGCAGGAGCAGAGTGCTAAGCAACACACAAAATCTTTTCCTCAGCTACTTTTAAATGTTAGTAGTGAAATACATCATTTAAAAGCAGATGTCAAAGTGAAGAGATGATTTCTCTTGCTAGAATAATCATTTCTTTCAAGAGCCCAATCCACTGGAAGTGCTACCTTGATTCCCCAGGCTTTACACTTCCTTATTAATGCTGCGATTGCCCTTTTCCTGATATAAGGATGTCACTGTGAGGATTTTAACCATCTTGATTAATTCTCTTAGCTTGCTGCTTCTCAGATAAAGTAATGAGAAGTTTACAGAAACATTCAGTTTTTGAACAGCGAGATCCTTTTATAATGTTGCATTTTAAGATGTAGGAGATTCCTACCTGGTACGTTTCTACAGGCTTTGTTTCCATGTTCAGATCCCAAACCTTGACAGTGAGGTAATCTCTTGTAAGCATGTATCTACCGCTGTGACTGAATTTGACATCTGACACTGAAGAGATAATTTCCGAAAAAAATGATCTGTTACTGGGGTCTTCTGGTTCTTCATAAACTGTTCAAAGAAAAAAGAAGTAAGATATAACTGTATAAAAAATTGTTCTGCTGTACAATCTGAAGTGTGCATTTCTTGTGAAACGTAATTCAATCTACCAAGGAACAGGATACAGAATTAATTATATGTTCAGCACTTAATTTCTTTTAACTTTATATAAAAATACAAACTGTAAGCTTTAAACATTACAATAATTAATGTTATGGCTATGGACTTTGGGAAATTCTGCAAATACACTGGTTACTTCACTACAGATACCTACAGCAAGGCAGTTCATGCCTTGGTTGTCCTTTCTGGGATCTGCATACCCCATTTCCCAACATAACCAAAATCCAGGTGTCTCTGTCACATGAGAGGTGTGTGCATGTGGTCTCACAACAGCCCTGGCATCCCTGGGAGAGGATGTTACTCAAAGCCTGCCCTGCTTGCCAGAACCAGCTGGCCTGGCTGCAGGCTACTCCTTGGCCATGGCTGAAGGCATCTGAGGCTAAGAATGAGAATTTTAAAAAGCAATAGCAAATTGCAATTACCTCTTCCTGAGAGGTGAGCATAAAATAGACAAGGGTTTACCATGTGGATGCATGAACTACATAGTTGATGTGCAATTGCCGACAGCTCTGGAAAGCACTGAACTCCCTGAATGTGATGGTCAGCAGTTCTGTGCAATCCGACAAGGCAGCAGGTCATAAAATATTGCTTACACGATGTTCATACGTGAAAACCCAGCTCTTGTAGCTATGAGATTGGTCATCCCTGTTCAACTGTACATAAGAATGATACTGGATGAGTCTAGCCCTACCTTATGGGTGCCTAGAGCAACTCTGTTGTCTTTCTGCAGGTATCTATGGCCCTGTGATGCAACTGACCTCTGTGGTGAACTTCAGTAGAAAGTCAGGCTTTCAGGGTATTTTAACTCTCAGAAAAATCAGTAGGGTTTTGGGACCTATGCCTAAAATATTCTTTGAAAACTGGCAATTTAGTGAATGTCATTTTCAAGTTTCAAAAGCAGGTGAAGAAAAGCCACGTGATGAAACATGAAAACATGCTGAAAGTAGAAAACCTTTTTACTGTCAGTCAAAACAAAGTTTTTTGTATAGTCCACTGGAACATTTCTCTCTCAATTACTTTATCTCTGACTATGATTCATACTGCTGGAAGCAAAAAGGTTAGTTTCCATTAGGTTAAATAATGTTCTGCTGAAAAGTTAAGGGTGAGTATGTGGGTGCAGTATGTGGGGTAACGCAAAAAATTATGGGCAATTTTCTTTGGGAGTGGGCAGTGCAATGCAGCCAGGCGTGCACATGAGAACAAGGCCTATATTTAAACATGTGCACCACACATCTAAACGGTAATGAACTACTTCAAAAAGGGGAAAAAACTTTTCTTTTCAGATAGACTGTAAATGAACAACTTTAAATAGCTCTTTAAAATTTTGCCTAGACATTCTGCAAAGCAGGTATTTTGTAATTATCCTGTCAGATTTTCAGAGAAGTCTGATGAGCACAAAGCAATTATCATTTCTCATACCTCTTCCCTTTAATCTGTCCAAACTATAGACTTGGCTGGCAGGAATTTCATCCTCCTAATTATGATGTGAAGCTGCTATTAAAACCAGGAAAGAAAAAACCAAAACCCACACTAACTGAACTACACCTTCATTTATAGCTTAGACATATTTTCTTGGCTCTATGTGGCTCATCCGACTCCCAGTGATTAGAAGAGGAGCGATATTTGTACCTGAATATTTGCTATTTGGTTAATTAATGAGATTAAACCATTTCATTCTTTATCTGCCCCATTTATTTCTTTTCTATGCTTACTGTGTTAAGTATTAGAAAGACTTAGATTAATTAGCTGTGGAACTAACAGAGGCATGAAAGTCTTGTATCACTACAGAGAGAGAAAGATAGCAGTAGAAATTTTAGTAGCAGCAATTCTTTGGAGATAGTTCCTTTAGTCAGCATAACCAAAGCAGGAAAGCTTACAGGAAATTAAGGAGCAGCTCCTAATGAAAAGAAAAGAAAGCATAGCAACTACCAGCATCTGTCTGAGCAACCAGAATAGGGCATTAGCCTCAGGAAATGAAGATGAGAAAGAGTGTTCTTGGGACTTGGCTATTTCTGGTTTAGCATCAACATAAGGTTATGCACATACTGCAAAAAAGCACCATCTTCCTTCAGTTTGGCTAATACGAGTTGAGAAACTGGAGACAGAACAGCAGTCAAGGGACAGCCTTGTGACTTGGACTTCAGTTCAGGCAAGCAATTCAAATTCAGCCCTGACCTTTCCAAGCTGATAGGAAAAAACCATGGGTCTAGCCCATGGTTTCCAAAACACATTTTCTGTTTATTACTGTTAAGACTTATCTTTTGGAGGCTGCTCTTATGCCCAGGAGCAATCAGTACCCAAAACACGAGATTTCTAATCTAGCTTACTTCTCTGTATCTAAATAAATCTTGTTAGATCTGAACTTTACTGACATTTGATTACAGATTCTATTATATTCTTTGATTAATTTCATCATTAATTTCTTAATAACTAACACCTGCCATACAAAAGGGTATTTAACTTCCATTACTATTGTTCTTGATAACGGTCACAGCGCTAATTATGTGAAACACACAAAGTTACCTGTCCAGCTACCTAATGAACATAGGAATCACAAATGACGTGATGTGCTGAGCTCTCACATGACACTTGCTCAGACTTAAATGTGACCTCAATGACAGGACTCTGGCATAGAGAAATACCATGGGATTACACAGGGAAGCAGAGCAAATCTCTGAGTACAGCCAGTATTTAAAGAGAAGCCTGCCAAGAAGACACTGTTCCTGCCCCTTATGATGCCTTAAGTTTCAACTTTTATATTTTTCAAATCCTATATTGCCTAGTGTGTAACTCTGAAGTTTCTTGTAGCTTGTTAGCTGCTCTCCTAGGCCAGATAGACACAACAAAGCCCCTCCGAGCTTGCTGTTCAAGGACACTCAGATTGTCCCAGGCCCAAAGGTGGAAACTAGGGCTGCTAGAGTGGTGGAGAAACTGAAGAAATCACATCACTAGCTAAAGTCTGAATTGGCAAATTTATGCTGATATGCAAATGACCCAAATCTATAAAAGTGTAAAGAACTCATGACTCGTCATCCATCTTGGGGTCCATTTTGGAAGTAGCCTCTGGCTCCCCAGGGTGTACCTCTGAAGGCCTTTCAAATAAATACCTACCTTTATTTCCTTATTCCTGTCTAGTCTCTGTTTCTAGGTAGCCACTCAAGGCATCACTCATGCCACCAGTAAACTGGGTAAACTGGGAAGTCTGCTTAGGGAAATAAAAATGCTCAATTCCTTTCTGCACAGTTTCCTGCTCACAAGTTAAAAACTACAGTTGCTTCTTGTAGAAGTCCAGACTTTGTAGAGAAGGATGGGTTCATTGAAGGATACTTGCCAGAGCGCTGTTTTCCTGAATCCTGAAGAAAATATGTAGCATAAAAATATGCTGCTTCTTTCTTAAAAGGAAGTGCCATCTGCTGAAAAACAAACTCTTATCCCTCCTAAAAAATATTTTTGTTTCCTTGTGAATTTCTCTGATCTAATGCAGAATGGAGACTTTCCTTTTCCAGTGGATAGGAAAGGCATCTCTAATGTGTGAGTTTATCATGCAGAAATACATGCAGATGTCTTAAGTTAAAAAAAAAAAAAATGGCCAGGAACAGCCAGGAAATGGCCAGGAATGGCCAGGAAAGAGTAGGTGGAAAGGTCCATCTCACAGCTTCCCTCCCAGACAAAGGCCAAAAGAAAGCAGATGCCTCAGGCAGCAGCTAAAAGAAGTGTGGTGCACTAACTAACACCTAGTGGCTCTCATCTGTACCCTGGGGTCACAGGTGCTGCCACCCCAACTTCCCATCAATATGGGCCTGATTCCACACACCTGAAATTGACATATATTGGACAAGATACATCCAATAAAGAAAACCAAAATCCAACCCAAAGTAATTTTCAAGTTCAGTTCTAAACAAGTAGCTGGGCAGAGCTTTAATCATTGCAGGGTGTAAATTCTGGCATATGTGAACTTTAAAAATTATCAAAAATAATGCTAAAATTGTCTTACATGGTGGGTGCAGTGTCACAATCATACAAAATAGCTTACAAAATCCTGTATTCCTCCTGAAATCATCACAAGAAGGAAAACTTGAAGATGAACAGAAATCTGTTCCACAGATTTTGTAAGAAATTCCATCAGTCACAGGATAAAATTATAAACAGCTTTAAAGACTCATTCCCTCTAGCAAGAAAAAAGCACTGTTTTCTTTCTACTTATGAACAAATAATAACTTATTAAAGGTTTTTTTTTTAAAGGATATTGTTGGATATTGTTTATAGTTTGTATGCTGTCCTGAAAACTTCTGATTTTATAGCATTTGTTGATACTTAGATTTAAATCACTGGAAATCCTGCACCATGAAATAAATCTCTCCCTCCCACCAAAGACAGCTGATGGATATAGAAAAAAATCCAGTTCCTGTTCAAGGGTCACTGTTACAAAGGGATGAAGACAACTTTGGCAACAGTAGAAACAAAGGCAGTGTGGTTACTGAGAGGGAGAGGATTGTGGAGTCCAGGGCCAACCAACTTGGTGGAACATGATAGGGAAAATAATTTTTCATTTTTATTGTATAAGCAAGTAAGCATTCTGCAGCTAGACTGAATTAACTTACTATAGTTAAACGTCTGGGTTACACTGGTACACAAACAACAGGTGAATTTCAACTGGACCTGGAAATACCAGTGGTGGATCGGGCTTTAATCTCATAAACACAGAAAATAGGTTCAGTCCCAGGCCAAATAACTTAACATTTAAACAAAGTCCCTATTTAATTCCAGAACCCAAACAAAAACGGCTGCAATGCCTGATTAAAACATATTGGAAAACAGTAATTTGAAATGTACGGAATTTCACTGGTCTTAACAGAGTAGCCACAGTAAGAAAAGGAAGAAGAACCAATATGCTTTCCTAATAGCTGATAAATAAAAAATTTTAACCAAAATAACAAGTTATTTACTGCACTGTAATATTTTTAGATGGCAAATTAGCACTATTCCCGGGTCAGCTGTAATTTGCTCAATCACATATATTTCGTCAAGAGTAGCACAAAAAACCTAAACTAAATTTCATTTGAACTTCTATGAAAATACTAATATTCTTTTTTTTTTCAAGTACATGACACTTGTTACTAACATTCAATACAGAAAGAATTTCATTTAGTGCTGTTTAATTCAAGAAAGCTACATCTTGAGCTAAGCATAGTTCTGGGCTTATCTCTAACATGGTAGTGATCTCAAGAAGACATGGAAATGGGCAGTAAAAATGACCAGAAGTACCAAATTACTTCCACACAAGGAATGGCTAAATAGATTGAGGTCTCTAAACCTAGGAAAGACTGAGGGGATTGTAATTAAGAGTGGCATGGAAAGGATGAATAGGGAATGACAGTTCACTTTGTACACTGTCTCTTCCAATCCACAAGTAGGGGTCACCATGTGAAACTAGGAAAGGGTAAGCAGAGAGAAGATGGTTCTTCATACTATGCCTAATTAAGCTACTAAAGACTTTACTGGAAGATATTGTGAATGGTAGAAAATATACACAGGTTCAAAAGTAACTGCACAAGTTCAAGGAAAGTAAAAACACCAAACATCCATTTCAGTGTTGTTAAATGCAGTAAGTTCACTTCCACTAAGGTCCCTGAACCTCAAGTTTCCAACTGCAAACTGCAGAGGGTAAAGATTATACATTTAGCCTGTCCTTAAACTTTCTGTTGATGTTGCTACTGCCAATATCAGAGCCAGAACACTGGGCTAGAAGGACCTCTGGTCTGCCCGAGTATAGTAATTTTTATGCACTGTTTATTGTAGGACTTCGTACAAAAGAGTTCCTGACTACATTCCAAGTGAATCAAGCCCAACTGCAAGCTCCCATTGAAATTCATGGTCTCTTTATGCCTTTTCGCTTCATTATTCATGATAATAATTTGATTTACCATCATTATTTACTCTATCTTTGACTATCTCTGAATGTTTTATTGTTCTGTATTAAGCCAATCCACTCATACATTCATCTCCCTTGGAAATTCTCTTTCAATAATAGAATATTCTGCTAATGTGACAGTCTTGGTCTATACTGATTAATATGGTTATACATGAGAGGGAGTTTTTAAATCTGCTTTCATAAGCAATCTAAAATACAATTATTTTGTGAGACACATTTGTTTAACACTTTATATTACCATAGCCTGAAGCTGCTCATCCTGTTTTAAACTAATAAAAGTACCTTTTTATATTTCAATTTTCTATTTGCTTTTATATAATTCAGAGGGCATCTCTTTGTGCCCTGGTCAGTTTAACATCATTTTCCTTCTTTTACTCAAAGCAAATTTTTGACCCTACCTGCACACCACAAGGTTGAAATTTCACCTACTGTACAGCATTCCTTTATCCAATGACCCAGTATTAAAACTAGGCTTCTCATCAATACCTCTAGAGAGCATGGCTTTTAAAAGTGGAGCCTCAAATCAATATTTAAGAATCTGTTTTACCATCTGCACTGAGTTGCTGCAGCTTGTCACAAACCACAAGGGAGGGTGCATTAGTGCTGAAAGGCAAAGCCAGATCAATAGCTAAAGATCAGTGGGTGGGAGCTTCAGAGTTGCTTAGATGAATATAACTTTGCCAGTGAGTTTGTTAATAAAGAGAAATGGTGCTAAAGAGAGAAAAGGAACTGAAAAAACACAAAGCCAATCTAGAAGATCAAGCCTCTTTAAACCTCGGTCTCACAAAGACTTATGTGCATGTTTAATGCCACGTGTTGTGAGGAATCCCAAGGAGTTAATGGGACATAAAACTACTACTGCTCTACAGCCAAACTGATGTGTAAGTCTTTCTGATCTTGATACATAATATTAGTCATAAGTGGGTCTTTTCTCCCCCAGTGAAATAAGATCTTGAAAGCTGGTTTCATGAGACATTAAAAAGCAGTATTTGTTGCTATCAAAAAAATTAAGCAAACAAGACAGGAATATTAATAGACTGAATAATTAAATCAATCTTACAGCAATTATTTGCTTTATCTGTGTGTGGTTGGGGGAGAGGGGTTAATGAAACACCTCTTCAATCATAAATCATTTACCATTGCTTCAGGCTTTGCTCTTTCCTCCTAGCATATGATAGCTAGAAGTATATAAATCAGGTTTTTTCTTCCTCAGATTTAATTTTAACATATCTTGCACAAGTGGAGGAAATACTATGTAGATATAATTGCATTTCTGTAGAAACATTTTTGAATTTTCATTAGCTGTGTTTTAAATGTCTTTATTATACATTCATGCAAACTGAGCAGAATGGAAGCTTTGGAGCCCATCCTAAAGGCAATCTGTTACTAAATTTCAGTGGGATTCCTGCACAAGGAAGGATCCGTTCCAGGATCTAGTTTAGCATGCATGAAATTGTAGTAACAGACCTTTAGTGACAGTCATAATTACAAAATTATCAGGATATGGGCACATTTTTTCATTGGGGATATAAAATCAGCAATGCATATATGCCTTTGTAGTGTATGCTTAAAAATAAATACAGAATTAGGATAAGGAGAACAAGCCTTCATCAAACACGGGGTCAAATAATTTCAGAAGCTCAGATAAGTTTCACTCCTGTCACATGAAACCTTGCAGATTTTGCCTGAAGTGGACATCACTTTGACAGGGGCCTCTCTGTGCACAAAGGGAGAGTGATGACTGTCTCTCTCTCAGATGATAACCTGACATGAGACCAGATGCAGAAATAAAAAGCGTATTTTAGATGTAAAGCTCACACAGAAGAAAAACAAGTTGTCTCTTTTTCAGTCAGACAATAAGCATCATTCACTCGGAAAGGTCAATATTAATTAGCGAATCCAGCAGAGATAGTCTGTCACAGGCTTTTTTGTGCATCTGGTTGTTCTCTGTTGCAAAAGAAAGATAATCCATATTCAGTCAGAGGTCTGAAAGCTGTCTTGTCTCTGAAATTCCAACCTTCTTTAAACAACTGGTAAATACAATTAATTAAATTTTACAAATTCAACATGTTTAAGTAGATTATCCTTGCTGTCTGTCTCAGCTGCTTCCATGATTCTGAGTTCTTTAAACTCAAAGGTAATCTCAAAAAAGCCCAGCAGATAACCCCATTGAGTTACATGCCTGACTGACAGGACAGTGGCAATTACCCTTGGGGAAAGGCTGGCATTTCTTTCAGGCCTGGATTTCAAATAAAAATGTGGAAAAAGATTCTCAATGGAAAAACCACCCCCCTCATCTTTGGGTGGCATCTCTGAGTCACAAACCAAACTCGGAATTCACTCTGCATTGCTTTGAAAACCATTTTATACTTTTAAGATACTGATTGTCCAACCCATGGGATTGGGACGCACCAGCTGAGATGCTTTGCTCCACTCAGGGAGAGTCCAGAGAAGACGGCTGTCGGGATTGCCTGTCACCTATAAAGGCTTCTTGGTCAAAGGGAGGAGGGCTCTAAATAGCTCCTGCTACAGACCCAGAGGTCAGGAGCTTGAGAAGCCTGTCTGCAGGACAGAAAGCACCAACTCATGGTGACAGAGGTTAACGCTATATAAGCCCAAAATCTGTGTTTTTAAGATCACCATGGCAAACAGAGCAATGAACTTTAAACTGCAGCTCCTCTTTCCTTGAAGTATTTGGCTGTAAACTTTGCACATGGGTAATGGATAATTAGAAATAGGGTTTTAGTCTACAAATACATATTAAGAAATGAATACTAAAAAACCCTTAAAGCAACATACAGAATTTAAATAAATTACTACTTCTGAAGTATGTAACTACTTTACGATGTTAAGGCTATTACATGAAATATCAATAGGAGTTATACTCTTGAGTGACTTCAATTTCCATATTGCATAACTATACAGTTTATATTTACCATTTAATAATGGTTTTAATAATTCAGATGAACTACTGAAAAAGCTCGTCATTTTTTTCTGACTTCACATGCTCAAGCTCAGTTTTCTTTAGCTAACTGGTTTATACGATTTGTTGAAACAGCCATATGTACCCATCTAGCCTACAAGCTGTTTGGAAGAATTATATCAATTCCGTGCACATTTATGAGGATCTTTGAACATAATATTAGCAATAAAAAATAAAAACCAAGTTAGCAACTAATTGTTAATTGAACAGTTGCATATTATGCTCTAAGTATATTTTTAGTCAGGATGATCTTACTGCAACAGTATCCCTATGCTTGTCTTCCTTGTCACTTGAACCCCTTGCATGAGAATTTATGGAATTTGAGGTGGGGGTTAATTCTTTTATTTCTTCAGTGTTCCCAGCTCACTGCTGTAACAATGATACTTTTGCTGCTGTCACAGATTTCCATATACTGCCTTTTTTTCTACACTCTACTGCCATGCACGTTGTCTGATGACATCTCAAAGGCAATCTTTGGGTGTTTTGGCAATTACACTACTTAGGTGAAAGGGTCCATATTATTTAAATGAATTCTTTGTTTGTTCCTGCTTGAGTTTGACTTTCATAAATGTTTTAAATCTTTACCTATAACACTGTGGACTGCAACAACACCTTCCTCATTCCCACTCCTCTAATATTCTAAACAAGCAAGGACGTTCATCTCTTTGGCACCTCCTCTCCAGAACATTTTTGATGGCATCTTCTCCCACTACTTGCAAATTCTAATAACATTGAACAGCATTATGTACATACCTGCTCTATGGTTACAGATTGATCTTTCCCTGATACACATTTGCAATGGCTACATAAAATTTTCTTGTGATCCTCACGCAGCATTGCACAGTCTATTAGAGAGCTGTTAAGAAGCAGTTTCAGGTCGTCCATTAGAGACACAACACATTTTTTAACACCTTATCAGTATCTCAATGATCATTTAAAATTCAGCCACCGACCTGATATTCTTTCAATGCCTTATAAATAGATTTGGTGGTCTGAGATAATTTTTCTAAGGGACAGAGATCCTCATTACAACTCATCACACAAATTGGCAGCTTGCTATTAAATCTCAGCAGAGGCATCAAGGATGAGTACATATGGAAGTAGTCTCATCTCATTCATGTCAAAGACATGAGGATTTATAAGGGAAACCTTGTAGTGCTGCTGTCACTAATGCTGAAAAGAGAGATTTTGCCACTGAGCTAAAGAAACCAGAAATCTTCAATTTATTAACATCCTATTTTGGTTGACTTACACTACAGATATTAGTATGTAATTTATTTTTACAGTATGGCACTCTCTAAACCTGTACAAATGGGAGGGCCCTTCCCCCAGGAGCTGCAACGGACTTTACCAGAGCTATGGAGATTTGAATAAATAAGGGAAAATGGAGTAAATGCAGAAGTTCACAACATATGCTCATTATCCAGGTATTTTTGTAAGTTTTTCATTGGATCTTTCATCCCTAAAAATATGTACATCCATTACAATCTTGGAACAGCATATGAAGTACAGCACACAGTGATACTAGACTGTGCTGAGAAAGCAGGGATGCATGGCAGAACATGAGGGTTTACAGCAACTCCAGTTGTAGTGTTTTGTTTGAGAAGTGAAGTCAGTTACAGGGAAAGACTGAAAGACAAGCCAAGCTAGGAGAGCAGGGCATTGATCATGCATATGCACCAGATGTAAATTTAGCAACTGTAAAGAACAATCAGATGTACAGTCAAGGTACTAGAGAGACAATCATGCAAATAACTTGATTTTGCAGACTGGTTTTTGATATACCCTTTTGGGCTGCTATGGGCTGTATATAATTAACTTTGCTTGTCTCTGAGAGCTATATTGAAACCACTCCAATCAGCAGTACATGGGCCTACTCCTTTTAACACTTTGGAAGTTCTACCATTGCTGTATCAATTTTGTACTGTACACACTCAGATTCTCAATGAGCTTGACTTGACTTCAGTGCAGCAATGCTACATTAAATGGCTATTTTCTAACTCACAGATCTGGAAAATGGGGTTTAATCAATGACCATTAGACCTTGCGCTCCCTTCTGGCATAAAATGCCTTCTTTCATCCAGCGTTTCTGTATTGTGGCTTTAATAAGTTCTGATTGGCATTTGGCATTGAGTTACAGAGGCATGGAGGCCTTATTAGCAGGAAGAAATGGAAGTATTACAGAATAAAACAATTAAGTTGGACAGGATAACTCACAGCATTGTGTCAGGCTGTGTCATGCTTACATTTCACTTCATGGTATTGAATTCCCCCTACAAGTACAAGGAGATACAGCTAACAAAGGTAAAACACTTCTCTGCTCAGGAAATTGTCCTTGAAGGTTATTTTTTATAATTGGAGACCACATCCTAAGTGGTTCTGAGCATGTGCATTTCTTCTTGCAGTCAAAAGGCCTAGTCATAGACCTTTTACTATATTCACTTCAGTTTTAAAGACACCTTATGAACAAAATCTGTGCACCACTTGGGTCTCATTTAAATCTTCACATGGTTTTTCCTATCCTTTTGCCCCTACTAGTAAGATCTGCCTACCTCAAACAGGTTCAAGTAGGCACTGAATGACATAAAAGCTCTTACGTGCTCTGGTACTAAAAGAATTTTTCTTGAATTTTCTTCTGATGTTTCAACATCGCAAAAGAAACTGATGACCCAATTCTGTGAGTTGGAGGTGTTCTGGAAGAGCCCTAGTCCTGAAGGCGACTAAAGCAGAGCCACCACAGCTCATTCATGAGGTTCTCAGCTTCTCAGCAACCAACCACATGATGCCTTTGTCTGGACATTGTCAGTCTCAGAAGACTAGGAACAAACAGGTTGTTTGCACAAGGCAAAGTGCCTAGGCATGCCATATTACTGGTAGGAAGAACCACAGTCTGTCTTCTCTAGACCACAAAGAGCTGATGGTAAGACAAAATAAATTTGCATTTTTCAACTTTTACTTTCAGAACAAAGACAGTCATGTATTTTAAAATTTTACTTCCTCCTTCTTATGTATATTTCAGATATGAACTATCATGAATTGGTGGTTCATCTCAAAATTTCACAGGCTAAAGAGTTCTGGGTTCTTCACTGATCCCTGCAATAAGAACCAGAAGGGCAACCAGTCACGGACATGACTGTTACCAAGGTCATAGCCAATACTTGCACAGGTGAAATAAAATTCTTTTTACTGCCTTCTTTTCAAACATGCCTGCAAAAGTGAGAAACTAATACACAGGTATGCACCCATCTACATGCTGTCTGTGAATAGTAAGACTTTAATGACATCTGGGGCTCCATGGAGCAAGGACTTACGCTTGGAATGTTTGTCACAGAGAGCTGATGCCCTCATGTCGCAGAGTCTCAGGGATCCTTTGCTGCTGCTGTAGACAAAGAGATTGCAGTGATGGGGATGGAACTCAGAGGCTGTAATCACTTCCGTCAGGTCCTCCATGTTGGCTGGCTTTATATCTACAATGTCTGAATGGAAGCTTCATCAAGGAAAATGCAGTTGTCTGCAGGTAAGCCACGACTCTTACTCGAAGGAAGCATGCCAATGTACATACACGTAATGCTTTTAAAGATATACTCATTTTTTTGGTAGTAGTACAGTTTTAAATTTCCATACCTGGCCTACTTAGACCAAAGAGCAATGTCAAACTCAAAGTCTGCACAGTTTTACTGCAGATGCCATTACCAGGTCACCATTAGTCCGTGCTGTGCAAAGACATCAAAGAAACAGTGCTGCAGGGATATAGAACTCTCACCTTCATTGAAACTAACAGACAGCGGGTAGCTGTATCTCCTGAACTTGCTATTGAAACCACTGCTCTATCCCAGATAATACTGACTGGGAGGGAACAATACACAGCTCAGATCTATTCACTCCAGTAAGGCTCACTAGCTTTTATCATCATGCAACTTAAGCTAAAAAATACATGTAGCTTAAGGTAAAAGACTCAAAAAAAAAAGTACTTTTTTTGCAAAGGCACACGTGGCAAACACAGAAGTATTTATGCAAATAATTTTGGGTGAATATATACTAATACAATTTCCTTTAAAAAAAATTATGCACAGTATTAGGTTTGCTATTTGAATACTTACAAAGAAGTATCTGAAACGGCAGTCTTAGGTTTTTATGTAAATGACGCCCACTGCCGAAATCAGTATGAATTTCTGTGACTGAGAATCGTACACCTGTATCATATAAGTGAACATCATTTGAAATAAAAATACATCAAATATCTACTTTCCCAATCACAAACTTGTCTGCTGGATCACCAAAGATTACCCACACGAAGTGTAACTCACATGGTGCCTCTCTAACACTTCTACCTCCACTCATACACATTACCTGCCTTGGAACCCAAGACCCACACTGAGCCTGTGTTTGGAGGAGAAGGCCAGTCTGTGGAAGACTGCTTATAGACAAAAAGAGAGTCTCATGACGGGGCTGTAAAAAAGCAGTAGATACAGATGCATAAAATGAAAGAAGGGTATATATGTAAAGCAGTACATTTAAATAAGATTGTGCATTTTCACATGGCCCTCAGCAATCTGCTACAGATAAGACATCCAAATGTTAACAAAATCTTCGAACAAGAAGAAGAGTAACATGACTCTATTTTACTGATGAGTTTGTGTGAGAAGCAATAAAGGATTTGCATAAGATGCATGGGAAATGCATGACAGAACAAATCCAGATCTACTGAGTCCCAGGGCAGTGCCCTAAACACAAATCATCTCAGTGTCTGGATTCCCTGAACATAAAATTTGAATCAGCTGACATTCAAAATTTAAACATCTCAGAGGAAAAGATAAATGAGAAAATCTGTTTTATTGATGGCAATAGAAATCATATATCATGGTACTAAGCCTGTTTCTGTTCCCACTGTGACCATTTCCCAAATGCAAGACCAATCAAAGTCCTTTGATTGATTTCTGTGGGAATGGGATACAGTCTATCACCACCTTTACACTCTATACTTTGGTCTTTCCCAAAACTATAGGTCTGGAACACTACAGTGAAATAGTAAAAAAGATTCAGAGATAATTATCTTGATGACTGTGCATACATCACACTGTTGTGGTTTTTTGGGCTTTTTTGCCTCCCATGTGGTTTACAAAGGAAAATATGAGCAAAATTATTAATATCTTGTGACATTTAATAACAACTGGGAATGTATTAATGTTGCATTCTAACTGCATTCCTACTTACTTGTACTATCACATTTGCATCCATCTCCAAGAATCCGTCATGATTAATATAAGTGCAATGAATGTTAAGATGTAGAAGCATTGATTTACCTATTTTATAAAGCATCTATAAATAATCCTGAAAATCAACAGAAAAAAACCCCCTTTATTCAGTTACGTGTATTTGGTGAATTTGTCTAAAGAAATACCTTTAAGTAAAAGCAACTGCTTTCAGGGATTGAATTGCCTTGTGGAGTTCAGAGAAATTAAAGTCACTCAAGAGAAGACTTTCACCTCTCAACAGAGAGATGAATAATTGCTGAGTGATGAGCAAGATATAAAATATAAATGAAGTATGTGAAACAGTCATGGTAAGTATCATTTTTCTGGATGCAGAAGACACTATTGATGAATTTCCTTTCATTGTGTAAAATGAATAAACCTATGCTGAATAATGAAATTAAATATTCCATCCCCCTGCCAGAAAAGCAGAAAATACTTGAAACAGACTGCATTTCCAGATGGATCTAAATCTCCACTGAGAAAGAACCTCATTTGCCTACTGAGGATCATAACAAAAATGGAAATGCATCATTTCACTAGATTTAGAAAAATTAAAACAATAGCACTGTATTGAAGTAAACAACCAAGGGACTAGAGAGTTGCAGAAGAGATTTACCCCAAATGCATTTGTAATAGTAGACGGAAAAACAGCCTTTGTTTTGACAGCTACAGAACCCAATATATCAAAAGAAGAATATGTCACACAAAAGAACATTTTCCTCCTCTCCTGATTTTTGCCATCTATTTGAAAACAATCAAGTACAGTTTGACATGTGATGTGTGGGAACTGTATTTAAACTAGCATGACATGGTAAGGGCAAGCATCTCCCATGAGACATTTCTCATTTCTATTTTTCTATCTTCCCTTTGTGTCTTTTTTCCTTTTAAGCACAGCACTGCATGGCAGGAAAAAAATAATAAAATTTTAGAAAATTGGACCAGACAGTGTGCTTCAGAAACAGGGCCTTTGGTGAACTTGAAATACACGAAACAGAGGGAGTCTGGCAGAAATTGATTAAATGAAAATTCCACTGCTAAAGAGAAAACTATAGTAATGGCACAAATCGGTAGAGTTGTCTCCTACACTACTGCTCTGCCCTGCAGTCGGAACTTGTGGAGAGCTGTCTCCAGTGGGGCATGGTCCTTCTCCCCCACTGCACTCATGTCTGAAATACTAATCACATCTGACTCTTGTTGTACTACATGTGATCTGCTTCATTTTCAGAATATGGATAAAACACCTAGGACCAAAGGTATCTAAGACAGAAAGAACAGAGTGTTCAGTTCACCACTGGCAGTGTACTAGGATACAATTCTGTTGTCCTAAAAAAGTCAGTGTTTCTGTGCCTTAACAAGGTAGAGATTTCCCCTAAGAAAATGAAAAGTATCTTCATACTGCTTTGAGTCCCATACATACTTGACAAGAACCAGGCATTTTGATCCCTGGTAAATACTTGCACTAAGGGAAGGCTGAACTGACACCTAGCCAGTGATGGGCTAGAATACACCGGCAGTCTTTCAATTCATTAACATTAAAACAAGGAATATCTTCTGGCTTGCAAGAAATAGAACAGGTCCTTCCCCCTTAACTATTTGCTGTCTTACATACCAGATCTGTCCTGTACTGCTTGGTGCCACGAAACAGGATAAAGCTATGAAGAGGCCAGCAGACCTTCTAAACGCTCTCCACAGCAAAATGGAAATGCAAGGTCAAGTACACTTGGCAACTACAATGGTGAGAGATGATGTTCTCACAGTTGGGTTAGTAGAGCTACAAGGAAAGGCAATTTTGGGAACGGCAACAAACCTACTGCAAGGCAATGTAACCCTAACTTTGGCTGACCATCTATGTTGCCTTCCCCAAACTATTCAAGAACAGAAGTATAACAAAGGAGAGTGATCAGGGCAGGGCCTGGCTGTGAGGAGGCTTTAGGGAAAGATCTGAGGGAGGGAGAAGGGGGAGGGAAGAAAAACACTAAGAGAGGAAGGAGGAAAGAGCATAAGGAAAGGCATGATTAAAAACTTGCAATGATATGCAGTGTGAGGAATGTGATCTGAGTACCCAATTCAGTTACATGGTATGTTTAGTTCTAATCCAGTATTTTGTGCTGCTGTTGTGCTGCTGATAGCAAAATGAGAATAACAGGAGGAAGAAAATTTGTTCCATTGCCTCTGGGCCACTGATCTAACAGAAATATTTCCCTCTGGGAGAAGTCACTCCAGAAAGTTCCTTTTATTGCAGGTTACAAAGTTGACCCTCACCTTGATCCAAAATTCATATTAATCAGACTTCTCCTCTTGATCAGCTAGAATATAAATGAGCATGCCTGCTTTATGCTCGTGCCAAAACGTGTATAATGAGAATGTGGAAAATACACAGGGTTCCTGCTGAGCAAAAAAGGTTCCAGAATAAGTTTCCTTGTACAATAATGGAAACATAGCAGCCTTCTCAAAACAGATTAAATTCCCTTTGAAGTGAACAGTATTCATAAAGAAATAGCTGCTTCATCTTCTTGAAACTATCAAGGAATTCTACAAGAAACTGAATTTTGTAGAGAACAAATTTGCAATTCACAAGCTATGGCATACAAAGGGTTGAATCTCCTATAATTATTTTGGAATAATTTTTAAATGATTTGTGGATTCACTGCAAGAAGGAAATAATTTTTATGGTGGTCAGAAGAAGGCTTGAAAAAAAAATTACTTGCCCCCTTCCCCTTTATTCAACTGCAATGGAGGAAGAGAGGCTTTCTTTAGAAAGCCAGACATAATTTTCCATAGTAACTTCACAAGAAAAACAAAACTCTCATGTTTCTTATTTCAATATATGCTGATATGACACTTCATTTTTATCCCTGCGTGGGACTTAGGTTTTTGTAAATTTAAGCACTTTCAAAAAATAACCTTCAGCATAACATATCTTACCAAACCTGGCTGTTCCCTGTGTTTTCCACAGAGGTTTGTTCAGGCTGCTAATTTTGTCTGCATCTCACACCTACATTTCAGCCTAGCCCTAGAAAGATTCAGTGACTAATAGTTGAAATCAATAGCAATTCATGGAAGCTGCCAGGGCTTCACTTTAGAGTAATTGATTACTGTGGTCCTGCTGAGGCTCTACACTTTTAATATAAGCATTTCTCTGAGTGGTTTCTTCTGTTAGTCATTTAGTGCACACTATTTTCACTACCAGGAGGGAACGGTGATGCTTACCAATCAAGCTCTACCAGTTTTACACTTCCTACATAATGATTGTATCATTCCTACACCATGTACCAGCTGAGAAAACGAATCCTAAATGGCTTCGGTCTTCTTCCAGACTGGGTATATCAGGGCTCAGTATGCTTGACAACATCACGATGTGATTACATCAATCTTATTATCAATGAAAGAAGCAAGCCCTAACTTTTAAATAACCATCAACTCACTGCTTTCTTCCCATTTCTTATAGATACACTCTGTTTTCACTGTTGAATGATAATTCTACAATAGGCATAACTTGACAATGTGGACGGCACTGGATAGAGTCAAGCTTCTCAACCTCTGTATTTCAGCCCTGTTGTCCAAGAGCCAAGGGATCCTGGAATGAATTGTCAGTAGGTTAATAGACGTGGCCTTTTCTTCAAATTACAGTGTTTTACCTTAGGCAGCAAGAGTATTTATATTCCAAGTACTCCTAAGAGCCGCAGTGTCAATGTTTTCCATCACACAGCGTTTGCCCAGTGCTCCACTAAAAGCATGTACACGGGTTTTATTGTAAGCCCAGAGAGCTGCAATTACATTTCTGTATCATTTAACTCTTCTGAACCACAAAAGCAGGAACTGCTGCATAAGTGTGTGCTCCTCCCCGCTGTCTTGAACCTAATGCGTGTTAATGCAAGGTATCGATCCATACTAAATGGTACAATGTCAGCCCAATTCCATTTTTAATTTCATGGTCTTTATAACAGTGATTCTTCAGACATCATATTGGAGTTGGGAACTCTGGCAACAGTATCACACTGGTGGTGATTTGCTGAAAATACCAATTTAAATGACGTGATTTTGACTGGCAATAAAATGTCTTTATCAAAGGCATTCCAACAGTGACATTATGATAGAACTTCTGTATTTTTCCTCATATCAGGATTATGAGATACAGAAAGAGTAAAAACCACTATGCAGCCTGTTAGCTCCATGTGGAAAGCCAAACCATAGCCAATTATGTTAGGTGCTGTGCAAGCACAAAGTAAAGGGATTGCTCATGATATAAAGAACATGTACAAAGAGCATACAAAGAAGAGATTAAGTAATGTTAACACAGTTCTGTGGACTTCTGAGGTTTCTTAAGTCAAGGATTACAGCCTAAACTAGATGAGAAAGAGCTGTTAGTGGAAGAAGGAAAGTCATGGTCATAGCTAAAAGGCTGCAGTAGCAATAAACTTGCCAGCTATTCCGCCAGAACTAGCCATAAAAGAGAATTTGGCTGTGTTAGCTAAACAGGAGGTTGAAATCTAGCTCATCCAGAGGCATGGATGATATATTCAGTACATCCTCCTGTGTTATTGGCAGTGCACTTCTATAGTGTGGGTAATAAGGGGTCTGCACGCTGGAATGATGCTCCTTGGGCAGTGGCCTCACATTTATCATCTGCATACCACAGTCAGTACAAGATGGCCCATGTCTCCTCACAGTCTAGTACGTAATGCTCCAGCCAGAGTCATGCCTAATTTTGCTCCCTATATCTGTCTTCTAACACCATAAACCTTAGAAGACACGAGGAGCACAAAGGTGAACACTCAGACCCTTTCTATGGGTTTAGGAACCAAGATGTTACTGCTTTATCTGGCTGCTGACAGAAACCTCAGGAGTCCCTCAGGATGATGGGACAAGAGTTATTCAAGAATGCAACCTACATATCAAACTTCTGAACCAAAGCTGAAACTACTGGTCTTTCTGTCTCAAGTTTCATTTGGAACTGGAGATACTTGGCAAGAAATTAAAAGTAGTATTAGAAACATTTTCCATTCATTAAAGCAAAGTAGAGTCAGTATCAGTGCTAATGTTTTACAGAGAATGAAACTGAGGCATGAAGTGGAAAAGGCTTGGCAAAGGTCAATTTTAGAGCCAGCAAGACCAATAGCTCTGGATTCTGATCTAGTGGTCTCTCTCCTCCCTACCTGCAGCTGTCCAGTCATGAGAGAATTCATTTGGTTCTCTTCTTGGTTAATTGGTTTTGAAAGGTTACTATTATTCTCATTATTACATTTGTCTTTTGCGACTTTCTCCCGGAATGCATACTGGTCTAAAGACTCATTCTGAATTTGAGAGATCTCATTCTGATTTTTGCAACATCACAATTAATTTGCATTCCTATTATCTCGGTAGGATAAAAAGAGACAGCAGCAAGAAAGCCCTGAATCTCCATTACACAAATATTACTTGAAAAAAGAATCAACGTATTTCAAATGTACTTAGTAAAATTTTAGGAAATTGCTTTTATGGCCATAAATTCAGTAAACATCAGACTTTTCTGTATTCAAGTTGCAGAAAAACAAATCAAATATGTAAGAGAAACTGCCTATGGAGTAGCTGCAATATTTGACTAAGTGTTGAAAGCAGAGAATTGTAGAGTAGCACTGCTAGGAAAGAGACTATTTTAAATGGTGCGAGTTACATTCAAACTTCATCATCAATAGGCCTGTTCATACACATTGCAACCAATGATTTACTTAGAGAATAATGATTTTAGAAGTAGATACTGAAAAACTTTAATTTATTTCGGAATGGAATTTTTCCTTGTTTTTTTTGAACAGAACAGCCGCATTTTCATCTGTAGACACAGTCACATGCCTGCTTTAGCAACAACCATATGCAGATTCAAATTTTCAAGAGCAAAGATCATTATCTGCAAATACACAGCTGAAAGAAAAGTGGATGAATCAACAGAGGAAGACTTGCCTTTGTAAACGCACACCTGCAGTCACTTAGTCACTGAAAGATTGCGAAGTCATATTTAGTTCACATATTTGCAAATGAATTGATTATGATTTGTCTGAAACTACCGTGGCACACTTAACGTTACACTTGGAACACAAATACCAGAAGAGCCTCAGGTACATATGAATTATTAACAGAAGAGCTCTATTAAGTCCCCCAGCCTGGCTTCTCTAGGTGGTGCAGTTCTATGTAGTATGGCTAAGTGGCACCATGTACTACATAGCGGCAAAGGTTCCAAGAACAGAGTCATTCAACATTAATAAGGCAAGGATAATTCATAAACAAAAGCAATATAATCTCATCATTTACAAACCTTTCCTGAACTACATTAGATGCTTAACAGAAAACTGAGAGATATCTACTTAGTTTACCGAAGAGAGTCCCTGGCATGACATTCAAAATTCCCCAAACTCCATCTTAAAAACAGCCAGGGATTTTTTCCCACATAACTTGGAAATAAGAGATAAAACATCTTTTTTTCTT
>VYXC01005845.1:51033-148229 GCA_013397175.1 Platysteira castanea
TTTTTTTTTTTTTTTTTTTTAATGAATAACCTATATGCTAACAGGTAATCCTATCAAGAAATTTCTTCTTGGTAATTATTACAATCCCATGCAGCTGAGGAAGATCTGTCTCTTAAATAAAAGCAGACACAGAAATTCCAGTTGAAGGGTATAGACTCTACAGAGCATTTTGTGGTGATTTTTCTTTCTCAATATGCAACTTATTCTTTCACATACATTTCAGAAAACCCAATACAGTAGTATTTGTACTCCAGTAGACTGGAGTAATTCCATATTTTAACTGAATTTTCAATTCAAGTCAGAAATGATACATTTTTGCAAACTTTATCTAGCTAGAAGTGTCTTTTACAGCATAAAGGTCTCTCCTTCCCTGCATGCTTATTATGGGAATAGGGAAGTGAAACTATCTTCAAAAATAGGCAGATACTTTAAAAATAGCTACTTTAAAAGCACTAATAAAAGCTTATATTCAAATCACCTATATTACATTACATAAGATACCTGATTAAAATCATGTAGCAGGACTTATTATCTAGTTGCTTAATTGATTTGAAAGGATTTACAAAAATGTCATCAGTATGCCGTTAGTATGACAAAAATCAAAATGCTTATTCTTAAATCTGGTGCTATAACTTTGTGAAAGTTAGTATGGCCTTTATTTACAGAACATTTCTGTTTCAAAGGCCCAAACTACTGCAATTTCACATGCAGTGGAAGTACCAAAGTGCAGTCCTGACCAATGTGTATTATGAAAACAGAAAATAAAGCAATGCCTGCATTAATGAGAGTGTCCCAGCTATTTTAATAGTGAGAAAAGCTTCCAAGGCCTCAGGTTCTGACAGCTTACACAGAAAACAGAGGTACAGACTTCAAGCTTGACAATACCTGAGATGACCATGTGAGCATTTTTGTGACATCTGTCTTTGTACAGAATACTCTTCAAGCTAAAGATTTTTTAGCTAATGAGCAAAGCAAGTTATATTTTCTTCTTTTTTATGTTAATACTCTGAGAAAGATTGTGCTTCACAAGGTTAATTTCAAGTCCAAACTCGCATGGGAATTAGAATAATTAGACTCATTTAAGAGAATTCTCCCCTCTGGCAGAGCTGATTAAATTATTTATACATTATCTTTTTGTATAATTGCACCTAGAACTGTGTAAATGGGGTTTTTTGTCTAACTTCCAATGAATTCATAATACACGTTTTTCAAGTTGGATACACTGACTGCACCTATGACAACAGAGAATGGCTCATTTTCAAAATGCTTCAATGAGAAATTAATCCAGAGGGAAACAGAAGCACGCAATTTAAAAGCTTCCACAATGACAACACTGATTAAAACTCATCAACTGAAGAAATAAAATTAGTAAGACAATAAATCTTGGACTGAATCCTGTTACCCATTTCCACAGGAATAACTTCATTGACTGCAGTCACATTACACTAAAATATGAGTGCTACTTAGATGAGGATCAGTTCCATGACATGACCGTTCATCTGTAATTTAATATTCTTTGCCACAGTTCCCAAGTCCCTCTCTGCTAAGGATCTCAGATTCTGGATAACACCTGAAAGTTCTAATGGAATAAACCAGTACAGTGGAAAAGGAAATCTGGTGGTTGATGCTAACATTCATTTCAGCTCTGTTAAGTGCTCTTTCTCTCTTCGATACCAATAAACTTGAGAAAGCTTGAGATAATGATATTTTAAAGGGCAAACTTGTTTGCTACAGTCCCTATTAAATTGGAAAGCAATTGACTCTATGGAGATCTGTGAAAAGACGTCTTTGCACCTACTGTAAAATTCTAAGTAGCTCCTAGAGTTGCATTGACTAGATCAATCAACAAACACAGGAATTCAGTGAAATCCCAGTTGTGCTCTTTAATGCACTGTTGAGGAATTTTGAAACTGTTTTTATGGGCTCAGGGTTTCACACTATTCCTTACCATTTTTCTACAACTCCAGTCAATTTTCTTCTTCCTTTTTACAATTCACTATATATTTTTAAAAAGCAAGAGTATTCTAATGCCTGTGCAGAATTCCTTACCTCGGCAGAAATGAAATAATAGGTATGGGTCTCTATTTGGGGACAACTGCATTAGAGAAGACAGAGGGCTAGATAAAGAAATCCATTAAAAGAATAACGTAATCACATACTTATTCATTCAAGTTGTGTATGGACAAGAGTGATAAGTAAGAAAATTATGTATTCTGGTGAAGAAATTAATATTTTTATTAAACAATAAATCTGCAGTGCAGTAATTATCCAAGGCTATAGCTATGCTCAAATCACCTTAAATTAACTTCTTTAAAAGCAGCTGAAAAAAAAGGAAGAGACTGGTCGTTGCCAAGAATGCAAAGGCCTCAGCTGTAATCAGGTTTTCACAGCCAGATTCAACTCTTTCAATTTATTTATTTTGGAGGACAGCTATATAGTGAATATTTCCATAATGCTATCCCATGCCCTGATGACACTGGTATCACACACTTCAGCCATGCACCGTGTGCTTTCGCTGCAATACACATTTCAGCTGTATGGCCAGGAGGATCTCATTCAGGGATTCAATGCTAAGATACTGCTTAACTAGCTCTGATATTGCTCCTTTGGCTATCAGTCATGCTCTGTCATCCAATTCTCTATGGCTGGCTGACAGTCAAATTCCTCAGATAGGAGTCAATTTAAGGTGATCAGAATAGTTAAAAGCAATTGTTTCTGACAGGGATCACAAACTGTCTTCTGGCAAGAAGCAAAACCAAACAAAGTATTGAAAGACCACTTCTGCAAGTTTATTCACGGCTTTCGGAGCTCCCTAAATCTGAACTTATGGATGGTTAAGAGATCTCCTAAAAGATGCTGAAAGAATTCTCTGCATTTCTTGAAAACAAATTATCTGTAAGGTCTTTATAGTGCCTACTCACACAGCCTTACTGCTGTAATTATTATCTAGTATTTGAATTACACAGCTAGTTATAAAGACTGCAATTTGCACAAGCTCACATATAAACACACAACTGTTCTTGCTCCGAAAAGCTTAAAAACTGTACTCAATTAAGATACTCTAAATAATGATGACCACATCATTAGAAATAATATTGTATGTGAACTGGATGTAGTTTTACCTCAAAAGAAGTAGAAGAACCAATTCAGTACCTGTTTTAGAAGCTGTATCTGTGTTAGTGCCTACAAGACAAAGTAATTTAATGATCCTAGAAATGCAGCTCTCACTTGGCACTTTGCATTGGGGACACAGAATTTTTCTTACAAATGAGTCTATTGAGAGTTCATGAAAGGCTCTGTTTACTACTGGGATTGTACGCAGTTCAGAGAAGATGGCAACTTACAGTTACACATACTTACCTATTTACTAATTTCATCTCTTGATTGACAATAAAAGCATTTCTTGTGTGATTTTAATAAAAGAATCCCTACTGCATTTTTCCTAACAGGCAGCAAAAAACACACATCAAGGACTTGGACCTGGACAAGCTCAAGAATTGGGCCCAAGAGAATCTCATGACGTTTAATAATACTAAGTACAAGGTGCTGCACCTGGGTCAGGGCAAACCCCAGGATCAACACAGGCTGGGGGATGAACAGATTGAGAGCAGCCCTGCCCAGGAGGACTTGGGGATGCTGGTGGATGAGAGGCTGGGTGCACTCACAGCCCAGAAACCAACCATGTCCTGGACTGCATCCAAAGTAGTGTGGGCAGCAGGTCAAGGGAGGGGATTCTGCCCCTCTGCTCCACTCTGGTGAGACTCCACCTGGAGTACTGTGTCCAGTTCTGGAGATGATCTGAATTGCTTACCCTTTCTGCTTACTCAATTCACACAATCTTGCCAGAAATAAGGGGCTATTTTTCACAATTTCAGTAACTGCCTTAAGTACCATCATATCTATACAGGAAAGCACTTTGTTGTGGTCCCATCAGCAGCACTTTGTGAAGCTTTATGTTGGAGTTTGTTCCTACCCTAAGCCTCAGTATATGACCTATGATCTGTTGCCACTCATACATGTCTTTGCTGACAGAAATAATATGCATTAGGAATAAAACCTATATAAGAACTACAGTACCTGCTGCTAATCTATTAATTACATCTTAGCAAAACTTATTACACCAGTGTAAATGATCCTCAAGTTATCCGGTGATTTGATATCTGTAGTTTCATAGGCAATTTCAAAATAATTTATTTTTAATGCACAAATACTCTAAGCTGAAAGATTTCAAACTCCGAAGTTAAAAGGCAAAGTCAATGGATCCTGCCATTTTGCAGAGCTTTGAGAATCAGATCACTTTAAAACAACCTGAAATAGATCATGAATTGTTGCTAAATGGGTAACAATGAATTTCCCTCTATATAGTAATTTTTCTCATGAAAAGCCTTTCCATTGCTTCAGATAGGAGTAACATAAATGGAAAATTCTTGGGAAAGACAAGAGTCTACAAGGCTTAGGGACTACAACTCTTTTCCTAAATTCATCATCAAATGGCTAAATGCTAACATTGGCAAGGTAAACATTCATCTCTGTGACAAGAAGGTTTTTGCTTCTTACTGCCTTCTCCAAGGTCAAAATTGTCATGTATTTTTTAAGAAACGAAATTATTTTTCTCTGTCCATTAAAGGAAGCAACCCCCAGGAAAACTTCTATTGGTACACAGTGGAATTCCCTCTCATTGCATTCTGGCAGTTAAGAAATCTCTTAAGCTGTAGCAAAGATACACTGATTTGTATGTCTCCAAAACAAAACCATTTACATAGCATTTCTACATCTCTGTTACCATTTTTACAGGATTTCTCTGTCCTGAAAAGTCTGCCAGTTCACCTAATACAAAATTAGAGTATGGATGGAAGTAATGGAAAGCAGGATGTCTCTGGGCAACATTCAGATTCTGAGCTGAAATTCCAGCAAACCTATTTGGCTCCCACAGTCTTTGTTTAACTGAGTATAAAGTGGTGCTAAGACTGACTAACCTCAAAATTTTATTACAATTATTTAAAAATACTCTTATTACAAAATATTTAATTGTATAAAGTATGCCAAGTACTTCAGTTATACAGAGGATCTTTATCACCATCAGTTTACAGTGCAATGATCAGCAGATGGGAAATGGCAAGGCAGCAAAGAATCTAACAGTTAAGTATTGATATTTGGTATGAACTTCATGTATTCACAAGTTTTAAGCAATACAATTTCTTCTGGTTTAGTTTTTATCCTATTTCCTCTACATACTTTTTTTCCCCAATGGCTTTTAAGGACACTGGAGCCCTCAGTCAGCATTTCCAGCAGTTTACCTTGAAGTACAATTGAACATTTTTCAAAATGCACAGAATACAGTTGACAGTACTCAGGTGTAAGTTAGATATGAAAATCTTTGCGTTTGCCACTGTCAACTCTTAGTAGAAGAATCTTTCACTAGACAGCCAGTATTCTCTTCTGAAAAAGCGGAGTCTAATGAGGGAATTACAACAGCCCAGAATCTAATCAGCTCATTGAAACAGCTTCTCCCCCTCTCAGTTGTTCACATAGGATTGTTTTAATAAGAAAGGCAAAGCAACCATTTCTCAAGAGTTGGAATCTAAGAGAGCTCTCCAAACCATGGGATCAGTGTACGTGGCACCTCTAACTTGCAGCCCTGATTTTAGCTTTGCAGATGTCTTCATTCTCCTTTAATAGAGAGAGAGAGAATGCATGTGGGAGAGGGAAAGACTCTAGGAAGTAAAGAACAAAAGAAGAACACAAATTTGAGGAAAAGCTACTCAAACGTTGCTAGTAGCAACGCAGCTGGAATATGACTCCATGGTATAACATTCACCTTTTAAACATCTGATAGAGATTGACACACCCTTCTTGACAGAATAGGAAGTGCTAACATGTATTACACAGAGCTCTCAAAAGAGAAGCAAGGTCTGCCATCTCCCAAACAGAAGGTGTGTTCTGGAGGAAAACATTGCTGTGAGTGGGGGTGGCAGTTTCTCACACAGTACAGACTTGCTTTTCAGAGCACAGAAAATGCATCCTTGTGCACACAGCTTGTGCACAGTCATCCTGGGTCAGGCATTTTTATAGAAACAGCCTTATCTCACTCAAGGGTATAAACTTGCTCAACAAATACCAAGACAATACTGCAGATCTGCTTTCAGTTTAGCCTTCACATGCTTAGAACTGAGGCAGGTACAGGGATTTTGTAAGGCTGGCTATCTTCCCCAGCCTAGGCTGCTCCCAGAGCTCTGTACATGCTCTATATATGCACTATATTCAGATGCTCAGTGGGCTGCCACAAACTTGGTCTCCATCAATGTACCATGTTATTTCAGGTTTTTCTATTTTTTCCCTGTTGTTTACTTCTTAAAGTAAATTCATTTTCCCAAGATAAGGTGCCTAACAAACTGACTATCCAAGATATGCCTCAAATACCAGAATACATTAGACTGTAAGAAGGCCCTATGGTGATTTGCTAATTAGCTTAACCCTTCTGGGACACAGAAGAAGGAATTTTTTATTAAAACAGGATAACCCTCGACTATATTGATCTGACTGAGAAATGAGTATTTTAGTCAAGATGAGTCTCAAGATGAGCACATGCTGGAAACAGCGATGTTGTTTCCATAGCAATGCCATGACAGCCTCTAGAGTGAAATAGTGTGCTACCAGGAAATGAAGGGAGTTCAAGTGCTATGAGCTACATAGTTCTGTGAGCAATCCAAATACATTCTCATAAAGAATATTTAGTGCAGCTAGATAGTCCAAAGATTGCTGTTAATGGCAAATAAGCCTTATCAGTATGCTCCTGGCAGTCCTTTTTCTTCATTCACTTCACCCAAGATGACTATCTAAAGGCTTAAGCCACGGGCAACACTGCTAGACCGTTTCAGACCAAACATTAACAAATACAGCAACCCTTACCTTACTTCTTTTCCACTGCAGAATTTCATCCATAATTAAAGTCACTGACTCTCGCTCTCCATAACACAGCATTAAACCTTTTACTGAAGAAAATCCCAGTATGTGCAATTATTTACCAGGCTAACCCTCCCCCTTCTTTTTCCCTCACGTCCTCCTCTCCCTTGCCTCCTCCTGCCCAAACAATACGGAGCAGATCTGCTTGCTAGCGGGAAGCAACGTACAGAAGTCTTGCATACTCCTCATAAAAATTTACATAGTCATAGCATAAACTCACTCATCTGCTTTTCACCCCAGTTAGTGCTTACATTAATACAAAAGCAAACCAGAAAAGCACTAGTTGTAATTTATCTGCCTAAGGCTTTACCGAAGGTAAATATTCTGGTCAAATTCTGCAAAGCTGATTTAAAATATTCTTCAAAGACTACAGAACGAGAATTAATTTAAGATCTCCATTGCTCTGTATTTTCTAAGAAATGAAAAATTATCAGTGATTTGTAAAACTGCTAAAATGATGGTTATAACCAAACTGTTCTCAAATTAAATTCTACAAGGCAAAGTACTTTACTTGTAAAACACCTTAGCACACTGCTGCTTATTCAGTCTTTCTCCAGCATTTCCCATGCAATTTGTAAAGATGTTCAGACATGAACTGAATGTCCAGAAACTCTACTTGTTGTTTGTGTCATTGTCACAAACAGCCTCTTGGGTAAACAGATTGTAGGTCATTATATGTAGCAGTGCTGCCTGTGAGGGAAAAGAGAAAGACAAATACTCATCCGCACCAGATCCCTTATTAACAAAAGCCACTTCAAACCAAAATGCTTTCTATTTCTCTTTTTAAACATGCATTTCAAGGAATCAAGCCTTGAATGTAAAACAAGAAGATGTTTCATTTCCCTTTTGCATTCAGTAAAAAGATGTGAAACAAGCATTTTTAAAACAGCCTCAGCCTCCTCCTGCCTATCCCCCTAAATGTGTTACAGAAGGCACCAAGCCTAGCTATGTTCGTTTATAATTTAAACTGTTTGCTTGGCAGAATGTTTTCACCTTAATATGTCTAGTCTTAATTGCAACTGGCACACCCAGTGATTTTACCAGAAATTGATCTACTTCTAGGAGATTTTTATGTAAGTTAGTTTTCTGTAGGACAGAAATGCAGTTTCAGGGACAGATGTTATCCAGGGAAAAACACGGCCCTGCAATTTTATAAGACGCACAGGGCTCTATATGGACAGAAAGATACCTGTCAGAAGACTGATACAAGTTTAACTTACTCATCCCCTTTTTTCAGTTATCATGGCCTCCCAGCTAATTTCCCAATACGAGCAACATTCTGTAACTATCTCACCTTCTCTTGGAATACCTATGTCAAAATTCCTGTTTATCAAAGAATTAGGTAAAAGTAATCTGCCTGATGACCTGGTTTTGACAACTGAGTACAGACAGGTACAGCTTATATTGCCTGAAACAGTAGTGGATACAGCCTCTCTAACTCAGCCTGCTCTTCTCAATACCTACAGGTCTCCAGGCAAAAAAGCCAGCCTGCTGCCACCATGGGTACCTTAACAAGAACATTTTGCCCCTAGAACTGATTATCCCACTATCTTCTATCACTGCCTAAACTCTCTCATCACAGTCTTCACAGAGTTTCATTCAAGTGTAAAAGAAGCAGCAACACCTTTATCCCAATTCAAGACAGAAATCAAAGTATCCTAAAGCCACTGTCTCAGAGGAAAAGTTTCCTATCCTAAAATGCAGAAACACTCCCAGTTTCTCTCTCCTCATCATTCTTAGAACATATTTAGAAAATGAGCGTGCCATTATAAATTTTATCATGTTTTAAGAGTTAAATCAATGAATCAATCAGAAACCTTAAAACACATTTTATCAGTAAATACTCAGCCACAGAAGTGGGATAATGCTTGTGTGAAACACAGTCCACATAGCTAATCATTTACAGCTGATATTTCTGTCAGTAAGCTCTTAGTGTGGCAAATAACATAAAAATCTCATGTTGTCCTCATGAACTATAATAACTATTTACTCAGTTTTCAAAAATTTCAGGAACATTTGTCTTGGCAATTCATAGTTTATAAAATAGCTTTTAATGAAATAAAAGGAATTGCCAAAGGCAAAGTCTTATCTTGCATAAGCATTCTGGAATCTAATCTGGTGACCACACACAGGCTACAGAGATTGCTTACTCTGACTTAGAAGAAAGAGGAGGATACAAAGTGGAGGAGAACACACAGTAGAGTAAATGTTTCCTGGACAGAAAAAAGTCTGGAGAGTAAAGCTGCTGTGAGGAGGACACTGCCAGAGCCACACTGCTACTCCAAATAGGTGTGCTGGTAAATAATGTTCATTTGTCTTACTAAGGAATGGAAGTACAGCTGCTTGGATATCAAGGCAGACATAGCTGGATTTTGAAGAACCCCATATCAATTGTTCCTAAATAAACAGCCATATTAAAGAGGGCACCTATTTAGCTTGCTTAATCTACAGAAAGACAGAAAAACAATGAGTTTGGAAACAAACTGAGATGTTCACTACAATCCCCAGGGTAAGGGCACCTGTCACTTCATCCTGCAAAGGTAATTTTTTGAGGACATTGTTGTTTGATTTAAAGAACATGTTCCCTGTGACATTAGCAAAGTATGGGTTGAGTTTCAAAGATGATCTGGCCCACAAAGGAAGAAATACAATCACCAGAGACAGGGAGAATACCCCATCATATTGGTGTCTTCTCTTGGGAAATCTATCCCAACGGGACAACTTCACTTCAACATCTAATAGCCCCTCATGTAAACCCACAGAGACATATTCTTCTAACTCCTTTTGATACACTCAAAAAGAAATCACCAAAGGAATACAACATTCTGATCTGGCCCCTTAACCTATTTCTCGTCTTACCCATCTATTTACGTTCTGCAAAACACAGAGGATCACTTCTCTTGGCTACATTCTCTTTTGCTCCCCCTCCAAGACACCCTGTTGTAGTGCAAGGGGCAGCCTCACAGATGGCTGGAATGACTCCACAACGGAGCTTTCAGGATAATGCCAGCACTTGAAACAGCAATGCCCACATTAATCACAGACACAGTTCACATAAAGAAGCTGAGCTTCACCCTCAAACTGTGCACATCTCAGGCATGAGGGTTCCAGGAAGCAGGATGATGGAGAATGGGGGGCAACGTCAGGGTAAGAACTGACATTGCAGCAAAACAAGGTGCAGTTGCTCAGCATGAAATGTCTTCAGGAAATAACAGTACTAGAGTATTCTAGTCAGGTGGATAGTTACCATTCAGCTGGCATCTGTTTACTATTTAAATGTCTTTAACCTACATCAAGACTGTAATTTTTCATATAAAATTCTGTGATTTTTGCAGTCTCTCAGCTGTCTTGTACAATATCTGAGCATTTTCTGTTACAAATACTACAGGGATTATGGTAAGTAAAGGTTTATTTTAAAACCTGCAGAAAAATATTCTAAAATAGCTCTCTTAAGCCCTGCTAATAACATGAACACTGAGCAAGGAATCACAGTAAAGGATACTGAAGCTCCTATCTGTGATAGCTAAATGCCAGAGGTTAATCCTGAGATCATCCGCTGACATGTATGTCTCACAGTCACTGTTGACGGATATTGAGTTGACATGATAGGTGTGACCATTAGCAAAGATTCTCCGGGGAGTGACTTCTACCATCAAATCCATGGGTTTCAATACAGGCACCTGCCAAGAAAAAAACAAAACACAAATCAGAAAGGGAGTAAGACTTGAAATACTCTTTTGCTAGGATGACGAGAATTCCAACACAAGAGAAAGCGTTTAAAGACTGCAATATTATAAAACTCCTTGACAGTGTACACAAGCTGAATCTCCCCATGGAATAACTGCCAGACAAGGCCCTCCTTGCCAAGGAGGAAGGGAGAGACAAGCAAGCCAAGCAGGGCGATGGAAAGCCTGGACTGTGGGAAGGGAGGGACTGGTAGCTGCCACAGAACAGGTCAGTCACACACACATGAGGCTCTGCTAAGCAGTGAAGCACTAGTATTTTGCTTTTGCTAAAGGGTTTGCCATTAATTGTAAATCATTTAACTGCATTTGTTTTGCTACTTGATGTCTCTCTTTGAAAAACCTCAAGTGGTGAAAAGGCTATAATCTCAGTGAAACATAATAAACAAAGTCTTGCAAAACAAAGCCAACATGACACACTGTACATATACATGTACCCCTGAAAAGCCAATATCACAGATTATCATTTGTCAATGTCCCTCATTATCTCCCTGTGTCACTTTAAAGTCATGCCTCAATAAGCAGACACTCAATTTATTCTCTATCAATAAAGCATTAAACACTGTAAGGCTGTGGTCCACGACTGGGACTATTCGATGTTGTTGACCATGCACCAGAAACAATCTATCATACATCAATTCACAAGGTAGTTTAAAGAGGAATGCGGAGTACTTAAAGATCTGAGTTTTGCTTTCTACTAAAAGAACGGAACAAAACTCAACCTTTGAATTACAGAATCACAGAATATGTCAAGTTGGAAGGGACCCACAAGGATCATGGAGTTCAACTCCCACCGTGAACAGCACTGTCCCCAAGAATCACACCACATGCCTGAGAGCATTGTCTGAAAGCTTCCTGAACTCTGTCAGGCTTGGTGCTGTGACCACTTCCCCGGGGAGCTGTTCCAGTGCCCAACCACCCTCTGGGTGAAGAATCTTTTTCTAATATACAAACTAAACCTCCCCTGACACAACTTCAGGCCATTCCCTTGGGTCCTGGCCCTGACACCCCAGAGAAGAGATCAATGCCTGCCCTCCCTCTTCCCCTCAAGAGGATGTTGAATTGTCAGAGAATTCTCAGACTACAAGTAATCGGGAATAGTTTTGTTTACCTAATCATACAGAATAGATAAATATTCCATTAATGTAGTCATCTTTACACTTTGGAAGCTTTTTTTCCCAATGGACAATATTGGCTTGTTTTGGAGATGGAGGTTATTTGTTTGTTTTCAATAATAAAGACATACCAGTGTTTATACAACATAGTCTTCCATTTCTAACCTTTAGCCACTTCCTCTGCCAAAACATCTGGAGTGAATTCAGCCAAAAAAGTCTGAGAGCAAAAACCTACATTAACATGTGGATGATGAGTCTCCTCTCCCAGGAAACAAGTGACAGGAGAAAAGAAAATGGCTTCAAGTTGCATTGGGAAGGTTTATATTAGATATTACAAAAGATTTGTTCACTGAAATTTTTGTCAAGCACTGGAAGGGGCTGCTCCGGGAGGTGGTTGAGTCACCATACCAGGAGGTATTGAAAAGATGAATAGAAGTGGCACCTAGGGACACAGTTTATTGAATATGGCAGTGGTAGGTTAATGGTTGGACTTGATAACCTTAAAGGTCTTTTCCAAACGAAACAGTTCTATGATCACACATGCTTATATGAGTTCCATGACTGCATCTTTTCAGCAATGCAGAATCTCAGGTTCACCAGAGCACAGACTGCTGCAAATTCCCCTCTTAAAATAGTTTTTTTATAAAACTGAAAAAAAGATTGAACTGAAATCTGGTGTACTGTTTTTAACTCAGTTGCTCTGAATGTGGCAAGAACCCTGTCCAAAATTGATTACAAGTAAAATGCTTCCAGCACACCAGGTTAAAGAACCTTTTATGAAAGCACATTAAGTCACACTAAGAGAATTTTATCAGGAACAATAAAACCAACAGGAACTCTCAAAAGTATTTATTTTGGTCAGTAG
The DNA here is from genome assembly GCA_013397175.1 of Platysteira castanea. Lineage (NCBI taxonomy): Eukaryota > Metazoa > Chordata > Aves > Passeriformes > Platysteira > Platysteira castanea. The sequence continues at coordinate 63,720 of VYXC01005845.1, forward strand.
ATCATAAAACATTTGTGACTTGAAAATATGTGGCAGATTCAATAGTTATCAGTCAGCTAAAGCTTCAGTAAGAATAATCATACAAATGCTTAGCATTAGGTACATATTTAAATCTTTTACTGAGTTAGCACTACCTTTTTCATACAGAAACAACTGAATTTTAGACGTGGATAGAAGCTTACCTGCAGTGATGTTACTGTAGAAAGATCTTTAAGCTTTCCTTCTTCATCTTTTAAGTTGTACCCCTCTGGTCTCTTATCTCTTTCAGTAATTTTCCATAATTTGATTGTTTTATCTTTAAAAGAAAAGACAAGCAACTGTCAGCATAGGAATTCTGAATGCAGTTACTCACTTTTCACAATTTATTTCCATGCTCACTGCTGAAGCCTAGTTTAACAATTTGACTTGGCAAGGAAATAATCTCAATATTAAAACCAGTTTAGCATTAATGCCAGCTTGCTAGGTTCCTTATAAACAGCACAAGAACAGCATGGGAGCACACAGCCAGACCAACAACCCCTTTCCGGTCCACTGTCAGAATGGGCAGTGGTGCACTGGTGTAACACCAGGAGCTCCTGCAAATGAAAGGCAATGTAAAAAACGTGGCATTTCTCCCTCCTAATGGGAAGCAGCTCAGAAATAACTGAGGAAAAATTTAAAAACCCCAAACAAAGAGAAATGTGTTGCAATGGCAAGAGAGAGAAGAAAGGAGAAAAATATCTTAATCTTGCATGGAATGGAATAAAATCTAGACTCTTCCTTTTCATGACAGGTGAAGCACATGATGAGAGAGTACTGACGTCTCTCAGTTAGCAAAGAGCCTCTGAAACCAACAAACATGTTTTAAACATTTCACACCACGTTTGTCTTTGGGTCTGTAGAAGCTGAAGCTGCAGATTTCCTAATGCTGATTGTCCGTCCACTCCCACTGTGATCATGCTCCTAACCTGCCAACTCTTAACACTTCCTAGACTGAAAAATCAGTGCCAACTCTCCTCCTGCAAAAAATCTGTCCCTGAGATTCTAATGGTTGTTTTGCTTATCTGCTTGTGCAGCAGCCAAAGTCCTTCCATAGCTTCTGTCCTTCAGCTGCCACCACTGATCTATTAATCCCAGTTCCTACATCATTTCCGATTTTATTCCACTTTCTTCCTTTACCCTTCTTTCCCTAAGTACATAGCAGAGCATAATCATTTCCCCGGTGTGGCTGGTCCAAATACTCCTTTCAAATGCTAGTACAAATCACTTTAAAGACAGGGTATACAAAAACATGAATTGATTTGCATTTCTATAGAAAATTTAACTTTGAACTTTTTTTGTTTCAAAATAAATCCCTCCCTTGCTAGTTTTTTTACTATTATGAATTTCTTAATGATATTGATATGCTAATACACAAGCAAAAAAAAGTCAGAATACAATTACAATCAATCTACAGAACAAGAGGTTGGTTCAATCTGCAACTAAAAAGCTCCATTTAAATAGTCAATAAATTTCATTTGTATTGTATATCATGTTAATTAATTACGAAAAATACATAAAGATCATGTCATGTGTTTGGATTTTTTATTACATGTAAATAGTGCATTCCTGCTGATCTAGTCAAAAAATTATAAATATAGCAATTGTAAAATGAATTATAAGAAAAACCACAAACAATTTTCCATTGTTAGACTTGACTGCTATTAATAAATCTATTCCTTTTCTGAGTGAAAACTATTCTATTAACCATTAAGGATATCGTGTTGGTTTTCTTCTTCATCCCTCTCTGGACTTTAAATACTCCTCAGAAGTTTTAAGTATGCTTGTATTTTGCAAAATATAGAAAAAATAGAAACATCGCTGTGAGGTTAAGCATTCAGTCTCAAGGGTGTTGTGAAGTTAAACTTAAATGATGTCTGGTAAGCAGTCTGAAATCCTCAGATGAAAGGATCTCTATGGGCCAAATTCTGATCTACCCTATGTAGCTCACATTGTAAGTGGCCCAAATATATTCTGGTACAGAAGACACCACTGAATCATTATTATTAAGTTGTTATACTACAAAATCAGTTCAGTTTACAGTGCAAACTACAAATCTGCTAACTGCAAGCACTGTAAATCCACAGTGGGATTCGAAAGCTTTGGTGATTTCCTTTCGTCTCTATTAATTAAGATGCCACAATCAAAGCTTAGCTGATAACCTGTTGATAACCTGGGCTGGAAAGGAACCAAGATTGCCTCTGAGAGAGTTGACCTGTGCAGAAACAACTTCAGACAAAAGTCCTCCTTAGAATGACAGAAACAGACTTGGGCAGTTGCAGACCTGCTAAGTCTCATATATTGAGGGTTAGATTTAGCCTGACTCTCCCCTCATACTCCTGAACAGCAGGATGCTCCTTCCAGCACATTCAGTGGTCACTGTCCACCCGAGCATGTGGAAAGAAAGGATGCTGTTTCACAGTTCACACTTTTCTGCAAAAAAACATGCACTAGATCCTAAATTACCAGAAAGCAAAATATCAAAAATTGCATTAAAATAGCAGGCTCAGAATTTAGTAAACAAAAACCAGTAGTCAAGATATTTCTACAACCTGTTCAATATGAGGATGTATGACAGGTAATGCCTTCAAGTTAGGAAACATATCATTATCCTTTTTTATAGGCATGGGATTGATATACATTGTTAAAGGCTTCTCCCAGGTAATCTGTAGGGCAGTGAATAATTCAACATGGGCCATCTGTACCCTGAAGTTAAAACCATCTTTAAGAATATGCCAGGAGGTGAATCTTCAGACTTCAACCCTGCTGTGCAAGGAAGCTAGGAATCCTCCTTGGCACACGCAAATGTTTTGAAATGCAAAGCCAAAATCCAAAGCCTGTGCCAGTGGAACGATTTCTGCTCCCCTCACCATAAAGAGGTCTGCTGGGATGCTCCAGAACTAAGGGGGAAAAACAGAGGCCAAAGTATTTTTCCAAGTCCTAGGCTTGCTCACTGTTGGTTGAAACTGGATTAACCACAGCAACACTAGGACTGATTATTTCTTCACTTTTTCCCCTCACATGACAGTATGAACCAGGAAACTCATGTAATGGTCTATTATCTGTAACTGTAAAAGCTGAAAATCTGAGGACTTGGCTGTATTCCTCTGTGTTTCTAAAAACAAACTTTAAATTAAAAAGGGAGAGGTTTACTTTTAAAAAATCTGCTTGGAAGAATCGGTTCTTAGTTATCTGAAGAAGGAGGGATATTTTGACCAAGGGAGAAGAGTAGAAATAAACTCCCAAACTTCATAAGGTGACTAATCATTAAATTAGCATAAATCACCTGCCTGTAACAGATATTTCATTCCAAATAAGTAACAGTGCCCCCCAAAAGTCAGACAACTTTAAGTAAAACAAACTACAAAATATTAAAAAATTACTATCTACTTCGAATTAATGTAAACATTATTTAATGTTATATATTTTAATGTGAAGCAATCACTTTGCCCTAAAGTGTCAATTCACAAAGATGAGGTTAACTATTTTTATCAGCAATTCCCAATTACGCTCCAACTTCTACAACAAAAAAAATCTTTTCTGATTACCTTTAGATCTAAAATTTAAAACCAGGTATTATATCTCATGCATCATCTGCAGTAATAAAGTTTTTGGGTATCTAAATGCTTCCTAAATGACATCCATGCATATTAGGTTACACCCAGTTTTGACCTGTATTTCATATCTGAATATCCCCTCTTGGTAATAATACTGCCTTCTTTATTCAATAGGCCCTAGACATACTAGAAATGAGTCAGTATGAATATCCTATTATTATTCCTACTGTCTTCCCAAGATTTGTGTACCTCTTTAAAACTTAAATAAACTATTGCAATAATGAAGGAAAAGAAAAAGAAAATAAACTCCCTCACCTACATTCATTTACACATCTACAAATAATAAAAGTTATGACAAATACAGCAGAAAAAATTCTAAATTTCCCATGAAACACAAGCTGTTGAGTAAGGTGATGCCTTTGTCACAAGATCTATTTCAGGATAGCATAGTATATTAATAGAAAAATGGATAGCTCTCTAAATGTCTATGAATAATCAATTGAAAAAATCTCATGATTCTATGAATAAAATATACAAACAACAGATACCAGAAACAGTAAGACAGTCTTGGTAAACTCTGAAAGAGGAAATTATTGAAACAGTAGATTAAAATGAGCAAATATACACCATCAGCACTAAAACACATAGAGCAAATACTGCAAATACTGATATGTCCTGTATACTCTCATCAATCTCACCATTTGTTGATAGAAGTGAGTGAGCTGCATTTTGCTGTGGTAACCACTTGATCTTGTTTATTTTTTCTTCTATCTCCAAGCTCTTCAAATAATCAAATTCAGGTTCATGGCTCTGGAAAGTGCTGTAAACATTGTACTCCCCCTGATTGTAAGGCTCATTTTTACTCTATGGAGAATAAGAACAACAAAAACATTGTTTATGACAGCAATATATCTTCATCTCTTAGGAAAGGTGTATAAGCAGCCCTATAAATATAAAAATATTGAAAATGTAATTTAGTTTCTCACTTAAAATGTTATATTGACAGATTTGTTTAAACAAGAATGAAATTTCCTGTGAGTATTGAAACATTTAATAATAGAGTTTTTGAAGAAATGTCAACTATTCAGGAAAGATTTCTATACAAGACATTGCAGATGGATGGAATTTACAAGTGAAATATTCCACGTTTCAAATGGAATGGTTCCATCATCAGGCAAAAGCTATTAAAACAAAGAAGAAGTAAAACAAAAATAACCTTTTTTTTTCTTATATTGAAATTTTTGAGCTTTGAATTATTTTTTGCTTGGGACAGCAAACTTACGCGTTAAAAATCCTTACCCTTTTTGACTTCCTCTATAAACAGATATTGAAACTCTCTAAACTCTGTTTTACTGAATCTTGAGAATATAAACAAGTTTTTTAATCCAATTCAATTAAAGTATTAAAAATTAAGCCAGGTTTTATCAGGCTGTTAAGGACTACACTGGTGACTGACATACCTCGGGTTCCCTTTGGAATATAACAACTCGACCCCCCTTGTCACCAGTAGCCAGCAGTTCTCCAGTGTGGTTGAACTCAACTGTAGAAATAATATCAGCTGGAGGAAGAAAGAAAAGGGCAGATTTTAGACTCTGCTACAACATAAAGTCATGAGAAATAACAGGCACTCCACAAAAAATGCAACAAATGAGGGATTTGAAGGAATACAGATGAAATCACTAATGCAAACAGGCTGCATGCCATTACAACCTAAGGCTGCCACACAATGAAACAAGTGCAAACATTAACGAGGCAAATTTGTGTTCCCAGCACATCTGCAGTTTAGGGGAGGAGAAGCTCTCTAGAGAGGTTATGCTTCAAGATGAGCCATCTTGGGTGGCTAGAAAGCTTTTTTTCAGTACTGGCAAAGAACAAAACTGGCTTCCTGCTATATGCTCTAGAAAGGACCAATATAACACCAGTCCTCTTGCACATATTTTTTATTCTACAACCTTTCTGGTAATTTAAACACAACCCCCTAGCACTGGTTTTCTCAAATACGTATTTGAGTCAAGAGTACAAAGACAAAGTACGTGTAGCAGATCTGCTCACTGTGAAGTGCTGGCAAGAGCCCATTCTAACCACTGTTTTCAGAAAATCATTTCAGCACCGTAAAAATGTGTCATCAGAAGACAAAAAAGAATCTCAGTCTCTCTTTTCCAAATTTTCAACTGCCTTTCCCTAAGCAATTTTATCAGTTTAAACAAGAACTCTCATCAAAACCTGAGGCCACTCTTGAGTACAAATTACTACACATCAGGGTGAGAGGGAGAAAGAGGCTGTAGGAGCTAAAGAACTGGTTCTTCTGTTTGAACGACAGTACATGCTAGAATCATAATCCGCAGTTAATCCTACACGATTAGCATAATTTAAATTAAAATGCCTAGTGCAATAGTAAATTAAGAAACCATCATATATACAATCACAGGCAAATGCAGGGCATTACTCAGAGATTTCATGTATGAATCCTCTATAATGATCAGTATTCACTCATCAGAAACATGGGCCAGATTTTAGAAGCATCCGTAGTTAGGAGCTCCCCTTTAGGCATAAAAAGCTCCAGTTCCCAAACACGTTCATCATCCATCAGTTTATAGTGAGAACAATGAAGTGACAGTGGGCTAAGCTCTTTTGAAAACCTAGCCCCAAATGAGTTCACAAAAATTCAAAGGAATTGAAATAACAAGTGGATGTACCATTTACTTGATACATTTTATGAATTGAAAACATCTGTTCCTATTATTCTTTTAATAAACTAGCAGTTTGGTGCTAGAAAGCTTCTGTTGCCAGTAGCTCTCATCAGCAACACAGCCATCCAAAAGCCAGATTCTTACTCAAACGTTATAAACTATTTACCATCTAAAAAAGGGAAACTTTGCTCCAACCACAGTAAAGAAAAATATCTTGTCATTTTTTAAACAAATCTTAACCATCAAATTCTTCTAAATCAAACCAACATTCCTCCTTTTTTTCTTCCACTACTCCATATATAAACGAGGAAAGAAGAATCATAAATGGATGTGCTGACTTAGAGAAAACTGGCACAGAGTATTTTGGGTCTGAACACAAAGCTTCTCAAAGGTAATGACATTTGATTTTTATGTGGACATCCATAGACTGCATATTTCACAGGTAGTAACCACAAAAGCCTGAGACTCACCAAAGTATAGGAAAAGGAGAGAAACTCTGGTTATGTTTCATGATGCTCTGGGGCTTGGGATGGGTTGAGTCTGATCTCAAAAAAAAATCTTTTTTTAAAAAAACCTAAAAATCTAATGCACTTTTCTGGCATGTAAAGTTCATTCATACTGCTTCCAGTGGAAGAACACTTCTTGGCTATTTTCTCCTTAAGCTGTAGAGTTCATACTGATAGGAGGTGTGGTCACCTGTTTATAAAATGATACGTGCATGATTTTACTCATTCAAAGCTGTATTTCACCCCAATCACGCAGGCACAACTGCAGAAGCCTCATACTGACACTCCTTTTAAACTGAGGCTTATCTTAAGCATGCAATGGGCAAGATGGGCAAATGCAGAGGGAAGAACGTAGTATTAAAATACGCGTGTATGTATGTGAATGAGTCACGTACATAAGACTTTCCCAACAGGTCACAAAACAATAAGATAAAGTAACTGCAAAAGGAATGAATGGCATTTGAAGGTATATGTGTGAATACACTTGCTATTGGCCTGGAATACCTCCGCAACATCACAAAATATTCTTCTCTACAGTGACAGCAGTCATAAAATATACTGCACTTTACAGAGGGCACCAGTCAATGCCCCATGAAGTCCACAGCAGTATTTGCACAGCCTTCAATAACAACTGAACCAGGACTGTAATGAAGCAGCTCTGAATTTTTTTATTATATTGCATTTGTCATTAAAAATATCATACACAGTTAAATGATTATTGTTTAAAGAAAAGGATGGTGGGCAGTGTGCAACAATGTTGATCTGAGGCAAAATTGTCACCCCCTCCCAAGGTGTTTTTTCCAGATACATCTCTCCTTTCTATCAGAAAAACTAATCCTGAGCTGGAAACTACCTATCATTTTTAAATTAACTTGTTCTGAAAAAGAGCAGATCCAATATTATGACCCTAGAGGCTATGTAGCTGGTTGGTAAAAAATTATCCTTGAATTGGAAAATCAGTTTTATTGATCCTGTAAATAACAGCTGAAAACAACAGCTGTCTGCCCCCTGTGCACACACCACCACCCACAAACACATCCAGCATATCTGTTCAGCAGGGGAACACCAGTCATGCTGTTTTCTTACAAAGGCTTAGCCAGGTTGGCTCTTCCTAAAACAGAGGCGGTAAGGACACAATCAATCAATAAAGCTCTTCATACTCTTCTGCAGGACATTCCCCTACGTATTTATTAAAAGTTGTAGCAACATCAGCCACTACTGTCCCAATCCTACAGATTCTCCCATTGCAGAATGGCCCCCTGAGTGCACAGAGCAATTAATTCCCAGATTTCACCCTCTCCAGGATATATAAATGCATCACAATGGAAAAGCTTATGAATTTGCATGTACAGTAAGCCCTTGGCAAGGGATGGTGGAGATGAAAGACTCCTTCCAGCCTTCTTCTACACTACACCTTTCATATCTCTGCTGGCAGTGCCAAGCTTTGCACTGACGATTAGGATTATCAGAGACAGAGATAATTTACCTATTAAGCATAATTATGGGTAACCTCAATGCCAAACGCTTACAATCAAACTGTAAATCCCATCTTTGATCCAACATTAATCTTCTACTCCAATTTTAAATCTTCCATTTTGTCTTCGCAGAAATGTATATAAATTTGGATTTTAAAGCCAAGATATTCAATATTTTCTCTCAATATGCAGATGCTGACTGAGAAAAGCAAACCCAAAACTTTCAAAAGATGAAAATACTCCAGGGGCATAAACACCTGATTATCTGGTCCACATCCAGCCACAGGAAATTGTTCCAGTATGTGCAATGCATTACAGACTTGAATCTCCGGACTGATTTTACATATTCACAGAAAGATATCACGCTACTTTACAGCTTAAACTGACAGGAAGTTCTTCCTGATCCAGCTTGAAGTATTTCACTCACTGACTCCTAGTCACCTCTGCCCTTTCATACCTCACTAATTCCTCTGCAGCTTCACAATATACACTCCTTAAATGTTCTTAATAGCTATGCTCTTAATGGCTGCTGCCTCGATAGATACATTCTGGTTTTGTGATAGATCTAAGTCCATCACTGTACATCTGGGCACATCAAGATAAGTCAAGCTGATTGTACTGTTCTTTCCACAACGTCATGGGTATTGCTCCAGCACGGATGCAAGCAAACGAAGCCTCCAGCAGCCCTCTCTCAGGCTGAGTGCAAGGATGAAACAAAGGTTGGTATATGCAGCCCAAGTTAATGCTGGCCTTCATTTCACACCATTACATACTTTTCTATGTTCATCTTCTAGCCTCTTACAGCTTCGTTTAAAGGAATAACCTATTAAAAACCATACAGAACACAAACAGGTCCAAATACTTCTACAGGAAATTAGAAAAGCCTTATCTATATAATCAACCTTCCCATCATTTTGGGGCACTCAAGCGTAATGGCATGTGATTTTCTACCTAATATGCACTCAGTGAAGCTAAGTCTGAACACACGCATCTTCATACAGGCTTTTGGTCAGAAACTTCAAGCAACTCTAAGAAAAGCTCAAATGTAATTTTCAGGTGTAAAAATTTCTACCTTTCTGGAACCTTTCATCTGAAGACCCTGGTATACTTTGTTTTGCTTCAGAAGATCAGAAAAGCAAAGAAAATTTTGTAATTATTTCATCCAGCCCAGAAATGCAGCTTTTTGAACAGCACAGCAAGTTTCGAGGGCAGACATCACGCAGCACTACAGAGAAAAGAAGATCAGAGAATATAATCTTCAACTGAATTCCATGGTAATCCTGATAGAGAATTAAGGGATTTGGAATGGGCTAGAACACTGAAATTAACAACAGTACTTTTCTCTTTAAAAAGCTGTGAAATCCTACCAGCCAGAACAGGTCAGAACTTCTCACTAATACCACACTGCCGGCCTGAACTGACTGAATCAGCATCTGGGTCAGGTTTTTGTTGTGTGTGTTCCCAGTGGCTAGCAGGCAATCTTGTAGTCGACCTGGCCTAACCTTGGTTTGTGAAATCCAATAAGATCACAGCACAATCTGGCATGGCTGCAAGCAATGTTCAGTCATACTGATACAGAAGTCCCTGAGGAGCACAATCTGGAAGAAACAACAAAGAAGCTTGCAACAAAGAGAACCATAAAACAAAAGGACAAATGACAAATAAAAGAGGAGCAGTATTACAGTATCTCGAATGAAGGGAAGGCCAATACAAAGAGCTGTGCTGTCAGAATTTAGTCTAGACTAAAAAAAGAAAAATAAAAGTAGGGAAAGAAAAAAATAAATTGAAAGAAAAAACCTGCTAACTTTTTTAAAGCTAAAGTTTCAAAGGTTTCTTCAAACAGCTAAGAAATAAGGTTTGTAAAACTCCAAAACCATGAAGGTCAGATGAGTCCTTTTCTGAAATTGCTGGCAGAGGGAACCTTGACAACTGAAAAATGTCCTGCTTGAAGTAGCAGTCCCTGTAAAGTGCATTTACTTTGGGCCACCAAAGCAGTGTTATTCACCATCTTGGATCCAGGGATGGTACGACATAAGAAAGCATCCTCAAAATTCAAGCAAGCACAATGCAAACTCTCCCACGTCACACCATCCACCTTGGCTGGGTCAGATACTTAACACTGATAACCAACACACCAGAAAGCCAAGTCCGCTCTTGGTGGACAAGACACAGCATCACAGAATCACAATCAAGGCTGAAAGAGACCTTTAAGATCATCAAGTCGAACCATCAACCCAGCACTAACACTGTAAACCCTAAACCACTAAACCACATCATCCAGATAAGAGGACCTACACACAGACTGCCTGATCTCCTCTCCAAGGCACCAAAACAACACAGGTTATGAGCACAAGCTGGGTGGCCAGATGAGGACAGATGAGAAAAAGGAAAGCACAAGAATGCAGGAAGTGGCAAGAGAAGGAGAGAGCATGTAAATGTGAAAAAGAGCATGAGGAAGGGTGTGAAAGAGCTCACCTGAGAAACTACATGTACACACGAGAGCTTTAGAAATCATGAAAGAGTACAAGGAAAATGCTATGACAGAAAAAGAAAAGAAGGATCTATCTGCCCCTTTGCCCCTAGGATTATTTGTCATCCTGGCAAATCTTTAATTTTGCTTTTTTTCTCATTTTTTTGTGGCTTTAAAGTCCTGGTGAGTTTGTGCTGAAAAATGGCAAATGTTTGCTCCATGTTAGATGTAGAGACAATGCAAAACACAACAGAAAGCTGATTTTGGCTAAGGCAAGCTTTGAACACAGATGCTGCTAACAGTGGAAAAGCTTCAGGGATCACTGAAAGAAGGTGATCAATTCAAACGAAATACAGAGATGGGTGTCCACTACATTTCACGTAGTTATTTTGTTAACTGGCACCTTGCCCAGCTTCTCTGCTAACACAAGCAAATATATCAAGGGCAAAAGCCAAACAGCCCCATTTAATCTTGTCATCCAAGAACAAGGTTTATCAAGCTAAGTATCACCTTTCTTCCTGGGTACAACCACTTCCTGACATGAAATCCAAAACCACACAGTTGAGTGCTGAACAGGTCTTGAAAGGCTCCTTGAAATATGACCTCTTCAGCTAGGGATGGTAGTAAATGAAAGGTAAAAAACTCCAAAGAATGGAAATGACAGATTTCTCTTACTTCAAATCCTGGCAAGCACTAAGCTAATCTTTCCCTTTTCTTCATCTTTAATGTCCAACTTTTGGATTTTAGAAATGCTACACAAACACACCTCGGTGGCCTGCATCAGGCCTAGGTGACCATGAGACCACCATGAGACTGCTGAGTTTCACAAGTCCACGCATCCCTATCCTTGGGAACCAAGGAAAACACCTTACCATGCAGAACACCCAAATATATGTTTAATGCTCACTCAAAGAGGAAACTTACTTGAAACAGAATCTAGAAAAACCAAACCCAAAGTCTTTACCCTCTCCGTGAGTACTTATGACCATTGTGATTTATTCTTTCTAGCCTGGAGATTTAATAGAGTTGGGTTTTTCCTCCACTATTTTTGTATGTGTTTATTTTAAGAGCTTAGAAAAATTTTTCAACAGCTTTTTAATCATATGCTAATTTATAGCTGTATTTCTCAAATTAGAAAAATCAACTATTAGAGCACAGTCAGTATGGAAAAGAACTGCTTACAGGACAAATATGTAAAATAGATTATCTGGGTTCAGTGTTCTGTGCTAAAAACAACACTTTATACTGAATGCAAGTCACTGAGATTCAGTGTTTCGTAAACTGACCCTCTCACATATGTATTCCTCATTTAAAAGCTCAAAGCCCTAATTTCAGAGGTCCTGGCACCCATCTCCCACCTGCAGAGTACAAGGCCTCCAGGAAAAGAGGCCCTAGAGACTTGACCTTCTGCTGACTGAGGTAAATGCAAAGTTTCCCACCACGTAAGTAGTAAACAAGGTCAAGGAACACTTGTCAGATGTAGCGTAGCTGAAAATTAGGACACATTTCTCAAAAATTTGGCTACAGTTTACATGCACTTCAGTGTCTTCAAGTTCAAGGTGACCTGCTTAGACCAGCAAGGTTGCAAAGGCAGAATGGCTAATTAACATTACTAATATTACCCTTGCTGAAGTCACCAAGTGCACCGCTTTGTGCCTTCTTAATCTGAAACACGCAGTGGACTGATAAAAAGCTTCCCACAAATCCTTTTAATACCAATTTAGGGCTCCCCAGTAGTGGCACTGCACCCCCAATAGTACCTGAGCAGCTTCTCTGAGCTGTGAGCCTCCCTGAGCACTAACAGGCAGTGCAGGGGCTGCCCCAGCCCTGCTTCCAGCAGGTACCTCAGCTGCTGGGGATGGCCAAAGACAGGAAGCCTGGAAAACAATGATCTCTCCACCCTGTTCAGCCTGAACCAGATGAAAAAGAAGGCTAGAAAGCCTTTCACTCTCAGTAAATCTAAGGCATTTGGTAATACTGCTTGTCTCTATTCTTACAAGCAATGCTTAAAACTAAGAAAACACTGCAGATCAATATCTATTTTAGCATAAAGATATGCACAGAAAGCTTCTAAATTTCACCTTCCCTCAAATCTTCCTCACAGCTTACACTGTGTAACACATGCTAGTCATTTACTCTTCTGAGAGTTTTGGGCGGGGGGGGATAAAAAAAGGAAATACAAAAAATGCAGCCAGATCTTTCTTTCTTTGCTGACAGCTGAGACCCTCAGCTAAGCTAAGGACTCAGTAACAGGCTTGAAACACTCCACTTGATAAACATGAGTACATTTAGAAAATGTGCCAGTCCACTCCTCTTACCAACCCACGCTGAAGGACAAAAGAGAAAAAATTGCCACGGGCATCACAACATGCATTTACAATTTCCAGAGAGGGGTTTAAACTGGTACCCACAGAAGGACGCCCGCCTGAGCTGGGAGCTGCTGCTCAGCTCCACGTTACTTCCCACCGAGGAGCTGCACAGCCTGGCTGCCAGCTACAGACAGATTAAAAATGGAGCTGCCAAGTGTTAAAAATGCTAGGCAACTGGGTTTTATTGAGAGCACAGAAAGACCTTGAACCTCGCCCTTCATTTTGGAGCAAATAAAAGCCAAATATGGAAAGCGCACAAATTATTAATATACGCTAATTTTACTTTTACTGTCAGAAGTGATTATGCTTGTGCATAATAATTGCAATGATCTACAATAAGAAAGCATCAAGTTTTGTTAAAAGTCTATTATAAAACAAGGACAAAAAAATCCCACCTATCTTTAGAATTTTAAAGGAAAATCATTAATTTAAAATATATCAAAGACTAATGAAAAATCATTCAAAATTTAATTAAAATTAAATATCTCAATAACCAGATTCAATATAAATGTTATTTCCATATATTACATACAAACTTCACTAGAATTTCACTGCCAGCTGGTTCTGAACTTTTTTCCCCCCTCCTCCTTAACTGAGCAATTAAATTCAGAAGTAAAGCTCTCAGTAATTCTGTCACAGCAGTTCTCACGTTCAAAGAACTTTCCAGGCATTAAACTCCACGGCAATCCAAGGAAGTCAGCAAAGAAATGTCAGCATTCCCATTTTACACAAAGGAAAAAAAATGAAACAGATCGTCCAGAGTTTTTATCCAAGATCAGAGAAGCAGTTTTGATTATACACATACTAAGGGACAGATAATCCATGCTGTGGCTTAGACAAACCTTTCTATTTAATAAAGCTCTTAATCACTTGTCTAGAGACTTAAATGTTCCTGTATTCAGCTCAAATGAGTATGCATGTTGCTAAATGAATATACTGACGGAGTCCCAACAAACAAAGCCTTACAAAAGCATGCACCCAGGGAGAAAAAGCCGTGAGCAGGCTTTTGGGTGAAGCTAGGGGGATATAATCTTAAAAATCATGAAGGGCTGGAGCTAGAAGCTGGACTAGAGCCAGAGTCTTTAAGCACAGAGTGATGACAAGGCAGGCAGAAACACACCAGCCCTATCTGCCCTAGCAAATGAAGAGCTCCAGCATATTCCTGGGTTTTGCAGTGCTATGATTCACACTGCTACTCTGATAAAGAGAGGACCTTGAGAGGCTTTTGGCTGTAATAAATTGCTCTCCCCCAAACACCACTCTGGCATGGCTCAGAGACTACAAGGCAGGGCCACTTCTCAACAGGCAGCATACAGATGGCCACCATGGTTTGGAAGCTGCAGTGTCACCCTCATGGGCATGAGCCTCTCTGTGCCAGCTGGTCCCAGTGCTACCAAACATGCAGTTTGCCCAGGCAGATGTACTTAGTGAGTGCAGCTCATGGGAATCAGCGTGGCACACACACAGTAACATTCACACTCTGCTATGCCAGACTCTATTAGGGTTTCCTACTGCAACTGGCAGAGGCTGGGGTTTCCCAGAATACAAGAGGCTCTGGAGCCTGTAGAACTAGCACCAGGAAAACAAACTGTGTTTGCTTTTCTCAGTCGTAACCCAAGAGGGTGGATGGAAGTGTTTAAATCTTCTCATCAGAGACTCTGACTACAGGATCCAAATAAACTATATTTAAATACCATGAGCAACATACAGCTCTAAGTTATACATCACTAGATGTCTCTCCTCTGTGATTCCCAGCAGTGGGCCAGCAAGCTAAGGTCATATACAGGGCTTGCTGCCTGTCATGGGAGCTCCATGCCAAGCCATGTAGATTCTCATCTAACATTAGCATCTGTTTGTTTGGCAGGCTCCAAAGGCAATTCAGCTGACAACTCTGAATTTGCCTCTGGGTCTGTCACAAGATCATATAACTCTGAGACTTCTGGGAATGCCTAATATTTCTTTGATGAAGATCATGCACATCATAATATATTAGCTCCATTCTAAGCATCCCTTGAAATCAGTGTTTGTGTCCTCTAAGAATTATTCAGGTAGTGTGGCTGGTGTAAGTGTGTAAACTAAAGCCAAGTTCAAAGATGATGCGAGCAGCTCTTGCTTGCATCAAGATCTCTTCAGCAAGTTTCCATAATGATCGCAAGATAGAAACCTGACTTTTTGGTGTTAATATATGTCATTGTTACTGATGGATCGCCAAATGCTGCTCTGAAACTTGCATAAAATGAACAGGATAACTGTATCAGCTTTACTATCATCCTACTGCTTTAAGGTTGATATGTGTGTGAAAATGATACTAAAAAAAAAACTTACACAACTTTATATTGGTCTAAAAGCTCATTTTCTAAGATTCAGTTCATAAAGGGCCAAAGTCTTCAGTTTTTACCTATATATATGTATATATATAAAAATACACACATACATGTATGTATCCAACTGAATAAATGTGAGGAAAGATGAGATTACTCATGTGCTTAAAATTAAGAGCATGCTACATCACTCTATTATGCCAGGAAATAGATGAACTCTTGGCCCCCAAAAACTGAATTCTAGATAGCTGAAGTGTGAAAAACCCAATGTTAAATTTGCCCTCAAGTTTAAATGCATCGTATTTCTATAATTACTCATTAAAAAAAATTACTTAAAGAGCAAAGGACATTAAAAATCAATGCCCCTTTCCCCAGTCTGTGTCTGATAAAGAAACTTCAAACACTGTTAACAGCCTCAGGAAACAAACATCCCTGTTTTGGGATATTCCCGATGGACATCAATTACATAACAGGACTAGAGCAGCATATATTACAAATGCTATGGACAATGTCTGAAACAGGAACCACTTACTGGTCAGGAAGTTTCTGGTTTGTGGGGGTTTTTTTTTGTTTTTTTTTTTTTTTAGTTCCGAATGTAGCAGCATGCAGGGAACACAGTCATTATGTAAAACAGCCCTAAAAGCTCCTTCCAGTCTAATAAGGCAATATTGCACGTGGGAAATCAGACCATTCCCACTGTGTTTGCAGCTGTGGAACACAGACTTCAAAGCTTCAAACCTATGTTTTAACACTAAGCAAAATCAGTCCTTCTTCATCAGAAGGTTAAATGCAAAATATAATTTTTTTCACCCTATTGCTACAACTGAAAAGTCAAAACCAAAATAATCTGGAAAAATAAACATCACTAATCAGATTTCTGTCTCCTGTTCAAAAACAGACCTAGAAGAATTTCCTTAGGAGTTGTGATGGTTTTTCACCCTCACAGAGTCCATAGAGTTCTTTGTGGCTAGCTTTTGATCTTGAGAAGTTCTGTGCCAGTGCCAGAAAAGACGAGAGACGCCTGCGACCTTGTGTTCAGGTTGTTTATTTTCTCTTATCTCACAGTGTCTGGAGCTGACGGCCAAAGCGTCCGACAGCTCCGATCCATCGCAGGACTGCCCCAAGAAGGGCAGTCTCATACCCTTTATACCCTTTTCTTGATCCAATCATTGTTCACAACGTATAATTATTTATCAATTTTCACCAATTAATTTCTACCTACTTTGAACATGCAACTTCTACATCAGAGTTTCTTCTACCAATTATTTTTACTATCATCACAGCAGAAGATGGAGGAGAGAGAAGAAAGAGGAAGGAGAAGGGGTTCCGCCCCAAATCCTCCATCTTTGACTTCTCAGTCCCCATTATACTAAATTCTACATTTTTACCCTGTGCTTAATCAAACTAATTACTTCGCATTTTCACAGCGTTGCAGTTCTTCTCATAATGTGGGAAGCCTTTTCCCTGGACATGGGTCCAAAATAGAATCCTGGGAATCTTGCCAGAGTCCTGCGTCTGCCTGGTGGGGTTCCAAACCCCCCCAGACGGACAGAGGAATACTCTGGGCTGCCACACTTAGGAGGCTCCCCAAATTAGGGGGGCTTCAAAGCAAATGGTGGTGGCTCACAAATCTGCAGGCACCTTCCCCAAGGCCATGCCTCCTGAAGCCATATTGCTTGAGAGCTGCTAATTTGCAGCCCACATAGATAACATTTAGACACCTAGGCCCTTGATAGAAGCGCAAGGCTTCCAACCTCCCCTAATATCCCTGAAGCTGTGCCTCGCAATCATCGCTGGTTGCTAAAATGCAGTCCACAGCAATTACTGCTGTGCTCTCAAAGCAGAGCAGCCTTTGCTGCAATACAGCAGTTCTGAGATATGAGGTCAACTGAAGCCTCAAGTCTATTTTAATCCCACTATAATTATAAATTATGGATATGTAGTTGAGATGCTCCTGAATTTTTGTTTGCATGAGAGTGTATTTATGCATTGCAGAGGAACACTGCAGAGGAATATCTGAGCTTGAACTGACTGAAGTGGCATCAGAGCCAGTGTAAAACAGCTCAACGCTGTGCCCAAGACATTGCTGCTGTCAGAACTCACTGCTGTATTCAGAGCTAACAACAAAACACACCTTTTCACCATCCTCCACCAAGCAATGTTGACAGATCCATTAAATACAGAATGAAGAGAAAAGGTGTTGGCAGGTTTCTCCAAGGCAAAACAGAAGAGAAGCACGCTGGTTAGCTGTTCAAAGGAACATGGCAAGGGAAAGTATTATTACCCAAGTCAGAACCATAGAGTAGATGCTGGAAATTTGCCTAAGACTGGTTGAGTGGAGAGGGACGCTGTCTTCCCCATGCCTGCACCAGCGTGCAGCTGTCATCAGGCCTCACGCTGTAGTGAAGGTGACAGATGCAGACCCTGGCACCATTTCCTAACCCTGGAAGAAGTTGGCTCTCTACAACAATGTTTTTATTTTATGTTGCTATCCCTTAGTGATGCAATATTTATCAGCAAAGTAGCAAAAAACCCTCTTTTTACTTCAGAAAGCAACAAATCACTGTACTTTTCTAGGAATACCACCTCAGATCAAATACCTGATGTTTTTAGTTTAATAGCCTCCTATGCACTTGCATAATTAGCAACTAAATCTTTGCAGAAAGAGGTTTGCTTCTACACATGCTCTGCACTAACTGGAGGGTCCACCGTAAAGCAGTACCATATTGAGTAGATTGTAGGTACTAAGTACCTTTTCCACCACAAACAATAAGGAGGATTTCTGTAATCGGCCTTGCAGAGGAATCTAGATAGACTGGAGCACTGGGCTATGATGAATGGAATGGAATTTCTAAAGTCACAATGTCAGATTCTGCAAGGACTGAGTGATGCCAGGCACAAGTACAAATGAAGAGATGAGCAGCTGGAGAGCAGCCCTGCAGGAAGGGTCTGGGAACAGCAGCTCACTGTGAGCCAGCAGTGAGCCCTGGCAGCCCCAAGGGCAAACCCCATCCTGGGGTGCATCAAACACAGCACAAGCAGCTGGTCAAAACAGGTGCCTGTCCTGCTGTGCTCAGGGCTGGGGGGGCCTCACCTGGCGTGCTGCGTGCTGTTCTGGCCCCACAATTTAGGAAGGATGTTCAGGTCTCTGAATGCATCCAGAGGAAGATAACAAAGCTGGTGAAAGGGCTGGAAGGAATGTCCTGTGAGGAGTGGCTGAGGACTCTGGACTTGTCAAGTTTGGAGAAAAGAAGGCTGAGGGGTGACCTTGTTGCTCTCTGCAGCTTCCTGAGGAAAGAAATGGAGAGAGAAGTGCTGATCCCTTCTCCCTGGTATCCTGTGACAGGACATGTGAAAATGCATCAAAGCTGCATCAGGGCAGGCTCAGACCAGACAACAGGGAATATTTCTTTACTGAGAGGGCAGTCAAGCATCAGACCAGGCTTCCCAGAGAGGTGGGTAGATGCCCCAAGCCTTCAGTGTTTAAGAGGCAATGCCCTTAACTACATTCTCTAGCTTTTGGTCAGCACTGAATCAGTCAAGAAGTTTGACTACATGGTTATTGCAGAAAACTTCCAACTTAAGTAGCATATCCTATTTTAATTATTTCACTATGGTATTCTCCAGATCACAGCCATCATGTACTTTTTTCCCCCAAACACTAAAAATAACCCAGACATGAAGAAAGAGATGTATCATATTATCATTTTACTTCACAGATAAAAAACAAAGATGGAAAAAAGAAAATTATTTCCTCAGGATGCTGTCATTCAGACAGGAACAAGACAATTTCCTAAATCTTAGTCTGATGACTTAGAATATAGAACAAATTATACAACAAAAATATACAAAAATATACAACAGTCTGTTAGCTGCTCATGAGAGTGTTCTTGAACCTCCCCAATCTTCAATCAAAATGGGGACTTACATTATTAGAGTGAACTTCAATTGGCATCAACAGGAAATTGTTTAAATAATGCATCATGCCAAATTTTGAATGTGCTTCCTGAATATTCAGAAAATGTGTTCACTGCACACAATGTCAAAATATAAATTTTACCTTAAAAAAAAAACCCAAAAAACCCCATGGGTCCTGCCTCAGACTCTTATGAAGAGAACTAGCTCTTATTTCATTCTTCCATGGTTAGAATGGAGGCCTGAAGAAAGCAGCCAAGGCCAAAAAATTCTATACATCTGTCTCTCTTCTTAAGTCCTATAAACTCCCAGACTACTTAAGGCAAAAAAATCCTTGCACAAAGACATGAGGAAATACAGGGACACTACTGTAAGCTAAATTAACCTACCAGAAGGAAGCACCTACCACAGTTTCAAAGGCTCAATCCAATACTCCCTAAAAGGACTGCAGAACCCAACCTATATCCAAGTACACTCACACACAGAAGCTGAAACAGGCAGCAAAGCTTCTTTTTCAGTAATTCTGCACATAATTTCGAGTTCCTTTCAATAGCAGAGACCCTTTTATCTGCCCACTTCCGTCACACTGTTGATTGTATACCCTGGGAAACTGTCTGCAATAAACATCCAACCATCAAGCAGTCACTAAAATATTCCTTTTTCAGAAACTAGACAAATGAGAATCATTATCATAAAGGCCCTACGATGAGAAAAGAAATTTATTGTTGTACTAATGTTTCTGCTGATGATGTGAGATAAAGAGTCTTTCAAAAGATGTCAGAGTAGTACCTGGCCTGTTGGAGCTAAAAGCATACTGATAGCTTCAGAAAGTCAGAATCAAACCATACAAAAATCTATATTTTTTTCTGGTAAAGGAAAGCAGGACACTGTGAAGCACACAGAAAAATTTCCAACTCTGGATTTTTTTTTCTTAGTAACTGACAAGATTTACAAGCCAGCTGGTAAAATAATGAAGGAAAGAGGCTAGCAAAACTATACAAAGCTAAGAGAAACTGCCTTGTACTAATTAGAAACAATGTGCAGCCTGATGACACTTTATAGACTTCAATTACCATACTCGGCAGGAAGGAGCTTTCAAACATCTGTATGATGATTATTCTCCACTGGGATGTCATTTACAGTGCAAAGTATTAAAAACAGGGCCAAAAAATCAATTATAATCTTTGTAAATGAGCATATTCTTTATCTAAGGGATTTGAACTTGTATGTGGAAATTTGCTTTAAAATAGAGAGACAGAATTTGATTTGACAACGAAAAACAGGCAGCAGCACCCCCCCCCCCCCCCCACCATCTGATCTGCACAAAATTAAACTTAAGGATCATTAAGATATTTGTATATAAAGTGCTAGAACAAAATATTATTTGAAGTCAAGCCTAACAAAGCAATGGCTAACCACATGTCAGATTCAAAGAGAGGCTTTCATTATTGAAGTTTTTAGGTAAACATCCAGAAATACAGTCCATCGACCAAGATTACTTGGATGATTAAAGATATATACACACTAGACAGGAACACAAAATCAGATTTTTTGCTGTTCTGAACAGTTCTAAACAATTGTTTTCATATTTAGATAGAAAAACACAAATATGCAAAAGTAATAGGGAGAGTAGGAAGCAATCAATACCCAGTGAAAATGCTATTTCAACTGTCCCCTATTTAATACAATAGAGTTGAGAATTAAGGATTTTAGCCTATAATCAAAGGAAGCCAAAATAATGTGGAAAAACATAAATTACCAGACAAAAATATAAAAATCAAAAATTTACGACACTAAAATAAAAAGGAAAAAAGCCTCACAAACAAATAAAAAGATTGTTTGAATGGATTGAAGGTTTTCTTTTCTCATTTACTGATTTTCAGACATGTCGTTTATCTCAGAGAATATGCTTAGAAGATATGTGAAAGTAATACTGAGTTTTATTCAAGAGCAATGGCCAGCTGCAGAAAATGGCCAGAAAATTTACCAGCCATTTCATCAGAATCTTTAACCATGGTAGAAAATCTGGCAGTGTTAACCTGACTTTGCAGATCACTGATGACCAAGCACCATGAGTATTTCGTACAGAAAGCAAGATGAATATAACTATTCTCTTGCAGGCAAAACTTATTTGTCTTTGTAGGGGCAGATTAATGACCTACAAACATACAGCTGTACTTCAAGAATGTTTTAAAGCACGAACTAATGGAGAGTGCAGACACTTGCTGAGTAATGCCAAAAGCATGCACTTCCTGTGCTCTAAAGGTTGTCTCCTGGTAATTAAGGGGGTACTAACCTAAGGTGTTGCATTTGACCTTTAAAGCCCTAAGCAATCTGAAAATCTAGCCAAGAGATCAGGCTTTCTGTGCTCTTTACCCCTCTTTCCTTTTTCCTTCTGCTTTTACAGCAATGATTAGAGAGAATCTGACAGTCCCCCTCAGCCACTGTGTCATTTGGTCAGACAGGACCTGGACCTTTTAAACTCTCATTCAAACTTCACAGCTCATTTCTCCTGGTGGGTACCTGGGGACAAACTAAGAGGATATCCTGGAAGAGTTGTTTTATGAAGCTATCTCTCTGTTTTGTAGGAGGTTACTTGGCAGATGAGCCATTTTAAAATGCTAGTGGGATTTTCATGGTTAAGGCAGTTCAGAACCGGATGAGATGCCAATCAGCTGTGTATAATCAAAGATAAGAGGATGGAGGATGCTTTCACAATTCCTAGGCCTCTTCACTCACATGGAACATCATGGCTGTCACTGGTGTTCTGGAAAAAGGAACTGCACAACCTATTTAACATCATGTGCTCCGCAGAATTAAAATAAAGTCTGAATTTCACAAGAAAATTCAAGATAACTAGGTTAATGCAGGATGTCTGCAGCAGAATTTCAGCTGCACAGCAGTCTCCAGCTATTTTGAGCAGCAGCAACTACTTACTTAAGTAGAATCAGCAAGAGGCCACATTCCCTATTGTTTGGGAATAACAAAGCTGGAACACCTCTAACAGGCTACCTAGGGATTACTTCAGCTAAATGCAGCTTTGTTATCAAAAAAGAAAAGAATTTTTTTCAGCCTGACAGCACCACAAAAACTCTCATTCATAGTGAATGACACATGAACAGAGACTGGTGTTTATAATTTTCTGCTGGTTAAAGACTCATTCTTCCTCCTATTGAACTAAATGAAGCAAAACTGCCATTGATTTCAATCAGATTGTCAGTAGACCTTAAAGATACGAACCATCAGCACTTATTAATATGGAATTATCAGCAGAAAACATATTGACTAGTTGATCTAAATACTTTATCTTCATTCATCAAAACACCTAATCCAAATGAACAGAGACAGAAAACTGAACCCAGACCAAAGGTCAGGCTGAACTTACAAATTGCAATGACTGCTGATACACATTACCAGCAGCCACAGCAGCATCATGTGTATTGTACCCAATCCAACCAATGGACGGAATATTAAATGGGCAACACTCAGCACGTACACACCCCCACACACCCACCTTGCAGCTCAAATACTGCCTCAATCACAAATATCCTCCACCTTTTCACATAAAACATGAAAAAAAATTAAAAAATTCATAAAACTGTCTCCATATTTGCTGAAGCTTTTAATTATAAAAGCCAAAAATCAACTTTTGTAACTATAAATGCTACAATTGCCATTAAAAACTCTTAAACTCCACTGGTATTATTTTAACTTCAGAGAAATAATTGATGTACTATAAAGGAGAAAAAGAGTGGTAAAAAAAAATCTGAATTTAATTATATGAATAGTATTCTGTATACACTTAATTGCATAGCAGTAACACAACCACTTTCATTACTCTTTATAGCTTCAGATGCCCATTAGCACAATCCCCAAGGTTCCTTATGAATAATTAGGTTAGAAAAGGGGGACTCTGATGAAATGCAATAGGATGCAATGCTTATGAAACAGCACATCTTGAATCCAGATGCTGACATGACAACATCATGAAGAGCTAATTTGCACATCCAAATTAATACCATCATGATGATAACATAAAAGAGAGATATGCATATGCAATGAGCTACAGAAAATTATGTCAAAAAGAATTGAGGTACTTATATTACAAAAATACATCTTTTTGACATTTTAACTCAGTTGGAAAGGTGTAAATAGACTAAACGTCATATTCATGAGCATAGAGATACTTAAACGGACTTACTAGAATTTAATCCACTATGTGGCAACACATGGGCAAGCTGTTTAATAAATAGTTGTACCCATCAAACGTGTGCAGCACTCACATAAGCACGTGAATAAATTTCATTACATTCTATAACATGTCTGTTTCTATTTGAATGTTTTTGTATTGTTTGATGCTTCTTAGGTATATACCTTCAACTAAATCAGCAGTGAAATATTTTTGAAGGATCTCTGCATGGGGCCAAAAAGACAGAAACAAATAGGGTTTAAAAATATTTTAAAGAGACTCAGGTTTTTCTGCAGCTGTCCTGAGTTGTATATTTGTGTATTTACATATCCGAATAGTTAAGAAACATCTCCCTCAAACACAGAAAATAACGGCATTTCTGTAGGAAGGCAAATATATCCACTTCCACTTCCGTGTCTCTGCTTCATGTACAAATTAAAACACAAGTACACGTTACCAGGCAGACTCTGCCATTTGCTACTCAGACACTGATGTCAAAGATGGCTCCTTTCTCCGCATTTTGCAGCTTGTAATGTACACGGATCCTGAGAATGTGCTCAGGCAAGGCTAGCACATTAGTCTAAAGGATTTTCAGCTTTTAAGAAAAGTTCATGTCAAGATGATGGGATCTCTTCAGAGTAAAGAAACATTATCATAAACTCAGAAGAAATTATAACATTACTGAAAAATATAGCAGAAACAGAAGAAGGATAAAAGTAGATAGATGGGACACAAGCAAGAGGCATAAAACTGGAGATATAGATATGATAAAGCAACAATTTGAAACATAATGACTGGAAACTGTCTTATGATGCAAGGGTAAGGAAAACCTTACTAGATAAAAAAACCCTATACATAAGGCTACAGTGTTCTTCACTAAGCATTTAGGAATCTACTACAAAGTATCACTGAAACAAGGAGATCAATAGGATTCAACTGATACATACACACTCATGCACTTATCCACAAAATAATTATGACAATAATGACAATAACTGAAAATAACTTATGACAAAATTTTACTAACTGGTGGGCATATAAAAGAGAAAGGTATACCAAGACAAATTTTAAAAACCCCACAAAACCAAAAGAATCCCATATCTTCACAACAATCATCTCAACACTGTGGAAAAGTAAACATTTTTCTGGACAAATGATACCCACTTAGAATGGGATAGTAGCAGGGAAAGAACAGCATATCTTTCCACTTTGTGCAGTTATGAGGAAGAATGCATTATTGTACATAATATTACACCCACTACATGCACAACAAAAATTACAGGTACTTCATCATTCATTCTCACAAAACACTTCCTCTTAAGAGAAGTCTGAAGTGCCAGCTTCTTCATTACCACATCCCTACAGTCTTTGCTTACTGAGATTGATTCAACATTGTTTAAATCATTAGGAGTTCCTTCCAGGGACTTCAAGGGAAACAGTATCAGGACCAAAATCTCAAAATCTATGAGTAGAATATGTTAACAAAACCAAAAATCAAATAACCAGCAAGACACAGAGACAACATGCAGTGAGGAAACGTATGTGAGGCATAAGTGAAAGCATTTATTGGTATATGAAAGCAATTCATGAGCTCTTGCCACTGTAACCCTGATGCTTCTTGTATTTATCTGCCTTTTTTTTGTCACCCCTTGCTGTGCACTGTGTAAGTTATAAAATTCTGGTGGCATGTTCGTTTTAATCATCTATAAGGCATCACACACTCCTGTGGCACTGAAGTGAATAAATAACATGAGGCCTTTTGTTTTGAGAACACACAACTAACTGCTCTTAGTCATTATGTATGTTCTACTTATCCAAATAAAAGCTTCAAATCAATGCAGTCCTTCCTTTCAAAGGCAAAATATTTAAAAGTACATATATTTCTAAAGTTCCTATGCATCATCCTAAAGCTGTAGTTGCTGCCAGTCTCTGCATAAATTCACAAAACGTCATGCCTAAAGCCAGAGCTGGCATTTAGTTTGTTCCCCTCACAGTGTGCCTGCCACAGTTTGTGCTTTGCAGCAGCACCAAGACCCATTTCTGGACTCGCATGGTGCAAATGGATGACATTTTAATTCCCTTTACCCCTCATCTGCTTTCCTATAATTCTTAACTTTCTGCACAGAGGTTGGAAGTTCTGCCCCAAAATATGCTCCTCCTGAAACACTGTCAGATGATTTAGGGTGGTTTTGGCAGACACTGGTTTCTAAGTACATCAGCCTATGTCTGTGCAGTAATTTATGTGGTACTAAGATCTAATTAAGTCCATGTGCAATTTCATACATGTTTTACTGCTAACTTTTCTGGTGGAATTGTCTTACATGAAATGTATGATACAATATTAGACCTCATTAAAACAGGAGATACACCCAAACTATCAAAAACCTAAAGCAGATGTTAACTCAGGATGTCATCTCAAAACAGAACACCAACTCCTAGCATGAGAGAATTTAGGCAGGCAGCTTCTGTGAAATATATTAATATTTACTTTACTAGATACCAGAAAATCATAATAGGTAACAAAGGGTAAAATAGTTCTGGAACAGGCCCTAAGCTTTTCAGTGTTTTCAGACTACAGTCAGAGAACTGATGACAGATCACAACCACCCTGGCAGCTGCCATGGTTTGGCAGAGCTGGGACACCACATGGCATGGATGTAACATGTACTGTCTTAATATAGTAGTTCTAAACATAAATGTTTTAAAGATATTTAAACATATTAGTAGGACAAAAAGAGGACCACAGAAGGTTGGTTTTACTATTATCTCTGTTATATCCCTGATGTATTCTCTTCTTACATTTCTCTAGCAAATTTGCAGAAGAACATTTATGCAGGTTTTTTTAATATAAGAAATTAGGTACAGATAAGATTTGCAATAAAGCTCATCATTCATTCCTCCTTTCTAGTCTCTTTATTACCCTCATTAATATTGCTTTTCTGTCTACAGACCTGTGCCTCCAAGCGCTTCCTCAATTTCTCTCACCTGAATAGGACTGTGGGACTTATCTCAAGGGTAATATTAAGTTATGTTCACATATTTCCAAGATTTTTATGTATGCATCCAGTCTCTGACTTTTGCAGATCATAACTGGAGCTTTAACTGTCCTTCTCCGGGAATCAACTAAATGCATAATTTGCCTGGACTTGTGATAACACTTCAGTTTATTTAAGTGCATTCACAGGGCTCAGTAGCATAAGTTGTTATTAAAAGAAACTGTTGGGAATCTATATGGTTAAACTTTCACTGAAGCCCCCATATCTTCATAGCCACCCAGACTTTATACTTGCCTAAACACCATGCACATTAAAGAGGAATGTCTATTAAAGACTGCATCTTTAGGTTGTCATAATATCGTGCCTGAAATAGAAATGAATGAACTCTTAATTAAAAAACTGCCCAGACAAAACCCAAACTACTAGCCGTGGGGAAAGATAATTATTGTCTTCCCCTGTTTAAAGCAAAAAAACCCAACCACAACAACAATAACATAAGAAAAAGCATACAAGAAAAGCCATCTTACAAGTCTTTAGCTAGATCTGGAATCAGAGAAGTAAAAAAAGTGCCAGTTGATGAATTACAAGCTTAATTACATCTGGGATAAGACATTTTAGAACCCAAAGGAAAAATGATTTGCTGAATGTCAGCATGCTCAGATGCCCACCAGCGAGCAGTCCCTCCTCTATTCCAGGGTTTCAGTGAAGACAACATACATGTCAACCACAGTAGAAGAAACACAAACTAATGAAACTGTGTGTAAGCTGTAATTACACTGTCTCAGTGAATGGCACTTGGGGTATTGTGAACAGATTGTACACGTTACTTCACACAGGGCCTAATGAAGCGTTCCCTGTTCGACAAACTTCACCTCTTGATTTAATTAACCTTCATACCTATACATGCACTTCCTACCAATCATAACCATTGGAAACCCCTTAAATCAACAACAGTGCTTTTGAGCTACAGAAAAGTAACAGAGGTTCAGTTTTGTTCAGTTCGGCAGCTCAAAAGTGAACAGCAAGGAAATTTTAAGGTTCTTAGAAAATAAAAACTCGTATGGTGAATTTGGCCCAAATCACCACTCCTAAACATGACATCTAATCCTTTAAATGAAATTGCAGTGAAGTAGAATGGACTCATTCAGAACAATAAAAAGTAACTAATATTTTACTAGAAGAGAAATAAATACGAAAATAATGTAGGAGAGCCAACCTTACAAAGACCTTTGGATATTAAAATATGTTCTGTTTTGCAGAACAAATTAGATGGATAACTCACATCTTAGGTTTGTAGGCATGGCTTTGCCCAATAAAAATATATAAATATATAAAACTAAATCATTTTCACTGCCCCTTAAAAATGGAAAGAACACTCATCATTGTTGTCCCAAATATAAAAATAATCTCACAGACCATAGCAGTCAATCTTTTACAAGTTTAGGACAGAGCAGGCTGCTTACAGCCACCCTCCAGGCCTCCCATTAGCCTTCATCTTCCTGTTTGCCAGCACCTTTTCATAATTTTCCTCCTGTACAAATTCCTGCTCAGACTTGAGCACTTAAGGACAGATCTCTACAAATGAAGCTCTGTCTATTCTCCTGGCAGGAACCAGCCCAAGATGAAAGGAAACAGCAAACCCTCATTTTGCAGTTCCCTGCTAATGAAGGGCAGCATTTTCTGCTGCCCCTCTGTTTTGAAGGAACAAAGGAAAAAAACTGCACCTCAGAGAGGCACCTCAATGAAACAGGATCTACCAGGGCTGCTCCTGGCAGGCAGGGCTCAGCTGAGTTTTCTTCGTGAAGACTTGTTAGCTGTGTAAGTGACAAAGCAAAATTGACAAACTTTCTCTGCTTCCCTTCCCCCAGGATTAAAGTTTGCGTAAGATACTTAATATTTTACTTCATTAAAAAATCAAGTTGAATTACTTAATGCACACATTAGAAAAACACTCAGGATTGATTGAGAGAATACAGGCTGCATTGTAGAAATATTAGTAAATCCTACACAACAACAAAGAGCAAGTGAAAGCTGCAGAGATAATTTATGTGAATCTCCAAAGTCATTTTAATAGTACCACTCATAAAAAATTAATCTGCGGAAGTTAGCAAGCATGACACAGAGGAGGAGAACCAGTGGCCTGGATAGAAGTTGGCTAAGGGATAAAAGGGAAAGTTTGCCAGGCACAGAAAATGAGGACTCTCCTTGCATCTTAAAATTGAATCTTCTGTACTTATATCCAGCTCTAAAGACCTACATTACAAGCAAAAAGAAGTACAAAGACCTCCCTAAAAGCCTATGAAGCAACACAGTTTTTACTTTAAAAAGAAAAAAAACAAAACCACATAGAAAAAAGCAGAAAAAACCTCAACAAAATGCAACAACATTTATGGTTACATTCGTCGCTCCAGAAGAGAGATTTCAAGGGGGGAGCAGAAGCCTGTGTAATAGAGGCCATAAAGCAGGGTTTCAAATTAACTGAGAATTCAGCCAACCTTGACAACTTAAAACAGAAGGTACCAAGTCTGTCCTTTTCCTTCATTGGAGCTATGCTATTCATGAGAATCCAAACAGTGTCAATGTCATTTTGGCATAAAGGATAATAATAATTGTATTTATGATATATCCCTCCAAGGCAGCGTGTGAGATCACTCTAAAATATACCATAACACAAAAAACATTTTATATATTTTAAATCTGTACTTACTATTTTTCACTTCAGGAGAAAATTTGCAGCTACTGTAAAGCAATGTAGTGTTTTGCCTTATACCATTTTACTGAATAACTAAATAAACAAGTACATTGCTCAATAATGTAACTAGAGGAGTAGCTAAGCATGCTTGCTTACCTCTGTACACTGCAGCTACTTACTCAAAGGCTATCCTTCTCCTTCATTATTCTCTCCCTGACTCAGTTCTTGGGGCCTGGCTGCATTGTAGTAATTTGAACTTCAAGGTTCCAAGATGTAAAAAAATATTTTAATGCCACAAAGTGCCACACTCCAGTGAGGCCAGCAACACAGAGCATGACAAATGACAATGTAATTGGTGTGGAATGGTTGGGGGAACATTTGATACAGGATATACTTGGAGGCTGCTGTGGTGGTAGCACAGATCCTGTTGGAAGATTGTCCATCACTACCCAGGCTGGGGTCTCAGTTGACAGCAGGGATGCTGAAAGTCCCAGTTGAGCTTTGCCTCTCCAGAATTCATGCAGCACAGAAAAGAGCATGGGCTTCTGGGTTTATAATCAGATTGCTTTTCCCAGTCCAAAGCTGTGAACTAATTTATCGCCCCAGTTCACTTGTACTTGCTACTATGGAAAAACTTAAAGCTAATCCAGCTGATACCTGGCTTCACAGGAAGGGCTTTTCACAGACCTAAGTAAAAAGCCTTTTTCCACCCTAACCAATACTATTCTAGATCTTACTCAATAATTAAACCTAGATTCCCCCTTCTCGCTGTTGTTAGCAACAATCAGATGTAATACAAACAACAGGTGTTTTGCTTTTCCCTGGGACTCTGAAAAATCAGGGGCCAGTGAATGAAGGAGTCCTCTATTTTCTTTTGTACCATAAAAATAAATAAACCTCGATCTGCAAAATCCAAAGCTGTATTATGTGCACTACTTCAGACTGAAGCTGAACGGAGGCATTTTACTCTGGTCTCTCTGGTCTTCAATTTCAGAATACAGTGCAGAGCAGAATAAAGCCACAGACATTGAAAAGCTATTTATAGTGCACATGCCCCAAGGAGATATAGCTAATAACTAATTCATTGCACATCACACATTGGAATGCAATATGAAAACTTCCCAGTTTCTTATCAGCACGGGAGAAAAGACCCCACTGTGGCTTTTTTAAAAATAATTAAGGATTCTTTACCAAAACATTTTAATCAAACTACATCTCCACAGCAGTCTTTTCTTTCCCTGCTTTACAGGTATTTTATTAGGAGGTTCATACCTACCAAGTTTTGATAAAAGCGGTGATACAAGTTTTGATAAAATGATGCTCATTTTCCTAGATAACACATTTTTTTATCAAATAATTTTCTACAAACTAGATAAAAATCCAATATATTATTGGTCATATTAGTAGGAAACAAATGGAAAAATCGGCTGAAGAATTCAGTGAGCTATATAACTGTAATATCTGCATATGATGAGGTTTTGGGTTGGGCTAATTTTTTGCTGTAGAGAAAACAGATTAGCTAAGTACTATTCCATGGACTAGATTGCTGAATATTTTATTACAAATGATTAAGAATTAAACAACAGACAAGAAAGATAAGGATTTGTAGTACTTGAGAGACATCAATAAGCACACTGAGCTTCTGTTCTGCTGCACGTGCAGCAGGAACAAAGCAGCAAGCTGACACAATGCTCAGTGCAATGACGGCCTTCTCGTTTCTCCACACCCACAATTCTTGTTTTCTTTTGCTTTTCTTCCACATACTGACACCAGGTGTTGTAACAGCTTGACTCAAGGAGAATGTCCCAAGAACAGTGTGGTTTCAGCCAGTTCTGGTGCCAAGAAGGTATCAGAAATAAGCCGGCAGGGGAGGCTGCGAGGAGCCCCAGCTGGTGCTCCACAGGAGCTACTATTGCCATGGGACTCTGATAACTCTAAGGGAAGAGTAAGGGCCCTTGGGAACAAAAATGAATTTTAAAAGTCCAAAAACCCCCCACCAATACCACAGACCATCCTAGGGCTCACACGTAGCAATGATCCACTATTTAACCTGGGCCTACTGTTATTTCTTAATTAAAAGGCAAGTTTTTGTTAACAGGTTTTATGCTTAAATTAGAATTAATTGATATATAGAACAATGCGAATGAACTCCACCGATTTGTAAATCAGTGCCCCTAGGGCACCGAGCTTTTACTGAGTAGCATGGCAACATCCCAATTTTACTTTTACCACAGCAGAGGCAGCATGAAAATTATTTGTAACATGCAGTAAACAAAGACTGTAACTAGATATTGTGAGCTTACACAGCCTTTTATTGATGTTGTAGGATCGGTGAAAATGCTGGCAAACAACACTGAAGAATATATGCATAGACATCCTAATGATGTAAACATAGCTGCCTTTCTGTTCATCAGCCTTAACAGAAAGAAAAGTAGTTACCTTGTACATGGAATGGTTGGTTGCAAATCTATCAGTCATGAAGGTCAATGGGTAAAACTTGAATAAACATGTTCTAAATCTAATTAAATTCAACAGAAAGAATGCAGATGTCCTTCAATAATCCTTTTAGGGTTTGAGGTTCTTTCCCTTCAGCAGAATGTTTGATAGCATTAGAAAGCACAGCTCAGTGATCCCTTAACACCCATTTTCAGAACCAGACCTTCTATAGAAAGGATACACTACTTCATGTGTGTGCATTGATTTTGTTTAGGAAATTGAGAGAAGCTGACCTGAGGTTTTTTCAATTTTAGATTGAGAGAGGGCTTCTGTTTTGGAGTTTGGTGCTTTTTTTGTTGTGTTTTCACTTCTGTTGTTTGTTCATTTCACTATGTTTACTTTGTCACATGTTTAATGATCATATGCTTTAGTTTGAATCTCTTATAATATTCAGAAAAGAAGTATGTCCCCATTGCAGAACAACCAAGCAATTAGATATTAACTAGGATTATTAAAGCAAGCAAGGTAAATTATACTAACAAATACAAATAAAAATATACTAACAAATATCTGACAACAAAAGGTTGCAAAGCGTAGTTGTTAGACGGTTTAAAAATAACTGATACAAAGACTCTACACAACTTCTGAAGGCAGAAATTATCTTAGCTGCTTAGATTTCTAAATATATTAAGGGTACATCAGCTATTGAAACCAATTGCTACTTTTTAAATTTTGCTCACGCAGTATTTAAAACTTTGAAAAGCACAAGTGCTATCTAGTCATCACATTAATTCTTTAATTGTGACTTCTCCCATCAAGTAAACAGCAGATAACTTTTTTATATGTTAATATTTAAACTAATCTTTATTAATTGCTGCCCCACTGTAAACTCACTAATGGCTCCATTACATCAACAGGTGAAGAAAAAAAACCCTAACAGAAAACACTAAAATGAAATAATATAATAAAATATAATATAATACTATATTGGATATAAGCCTTTCTGTGTTTTCTTCAAAGGTTGGAATTACCTGCTTTCCCCAAGAAATTCCAAGTATTTCACTTTTAACTTTTAAAACAAGGGAGCCGTGCAAAGCATGTAAATTGACAGAAATGTAAATTCATTATTTATCAAACCTGTACATTTTAATGGCAGAAACCATAGCACTGCATATCAAAGACGTGACAGCACATCAGGTTTTTGGAATCTTTAAATGTATAGTATAACACTGTTTGAGTCAGCACCTTCTCTGTAACAGTGGAAAGTGAAAATGTCTTTTTGAAGGAGCAAGAAGAGAGGGCTAAGCAGTGATCCCCTCCTGAGGTGTATTTATAACCACAGCCCTGCAAGGGAACGTGGTTACTGATCTTGCTGTCTCCTGATGATGTACCAATACAGGATGCTGATGTGCCAGTACATCACCTTGTCAGAAGCAGCTTGAGCAGCATTAAATAGCAGCACGGTGAGCACGTGCTCAGTGATGTTACAGTGCTGAGAGTACATAAAGTTCCCATCGGTGTGCTGCTGCTGAAGAACCAGCCCCTGAGCTGCTAGCCATGGTTGTTCTGCTTCCAAATGGGCATGCAGGGAGAGAAAACGAACCACTACAAAAGCAAACACCACAAAACACTGCAATAGTCACTGCTTGAACAGATCAAGGCAGAATAACAACAAAAAATTTATCTCCTTTACATTCTAAGGTCTGTCTCAGTGTGTGCTTATTACATTAGTACAGCCAATCCTCTCCCAAACCAACCCAGAAATTTCTTCCAATGAACACTGAAATCTGCATCCTCTACTTGCAGACAAATATCCCATGATATTTATCCACACTGAAGAAGTGGAGCTAATAGCATGATCTGTGTATCACCACGTTTTAACTTCAGCTAGTATCCAGCTGGAGCATCTTGAGTCTCATTTTAAAACTTCAGTTATATATGAAGACCTTTCAAATAAAGGGAAACCTTATGGATCAAGCTCTGAAAAATAATCACAAAAGAAGCTCACTTGCCATTAATACTTTTCAAGATACCTTTCTATAATTTAATTAATTTACTGAATGACTGCTAAGCCAACATAAAAACAGCCTGTGATTATACAGCCAAATGCAAAAGCAGATTACAAAAAACATGAGCAAATTTCCAACTTTTCACTGCTTAACTTCATTAAACATGTTTCTCATTTAACAGTAGCAGTGTCCCTGGGTGTCAGGTATTTCTAAATTCTGCAATTAGTGACTATTAAAACCCTTTCAGTTATTAGCTGGATTTTAAAACCATCTTCAGCACTTCACTATTGTTGTAGTACTATCTATGCTAACAGAACTTCTTCATGCTCTAGTCTTAGTGCAACGCGGGCTTAAGGAGAACTTGAGTCATCCTCTCCTCTCATTTATCAGGGGCTGGAAGATAGCCTGTCCACATCCAGCACTTCCAGACCAGACATTAAACTCGAGCCTCATGCCAAAGCATATGGTTAGCTTTCATTTTCCTGCCAGCTCCCAGATATTTGCAATGTAGTGCCCACTTTTTCTCTTGAAAAGGAACCTTTCTCAAGGCCTTTTCTGTTCTGAAATTATTTTATTGGCAGCCAGCTGCATATCATACACTGCATCAAACTCCAGGAAAAAAAGATCTACTCATCTTCCTGTTCCATTAGTGATACACACAGAAAAGTTACCAATTATCTGTGTGCCAAAAGTGTGACCTGTTCCTGTCAGTTGAAAAGATAGACATATTCTTCAGTTATTTCCTGTATTGTACAAATTAGGCAGGAAAATATTGAAACCTTTCATTAACCTCTCAGCAAATACATATATTTCAAAACAATTAAAGTCAAAAGAAAAATCATCTATAGACCAAATTTGCAAGGCTGAACACCAGTGGCACCTGTTCTTTAGATCTAATATTCTTTTGCCAGACAAAAGAAAACAGATGTTTCGCAGCAAATTCCAAGTCATATGAAACTCGCAAATTGAGCATCACCTTTTCCTGTGGTCAGCTGACGGTTCAGTCTGTGGTTGGTACAGGATCTCCCTCAGCATGACATGGACACTGACAGGGGGCCAAATGCACCAGCCAATCTGAGCAACTGTTCACTGGAGAACCCAGATTCTCTCCCAAGTACTTAGTGCACTAGGAAGAAGCCACTGGAAGGATTTGTTCTCTGGGCACAACACCAAAAAAAGGATAAAGCTCATCATTTGAAGGTGGAGGCAGCAAACAGCTGCAGCCCAACAAGGAGCACAAAAGAACCAAGAAGATACGTACAGAAAGCATCCCTCCCCATCTTTGAGGAAAAGAAAAGACAGCTTTAAAGCCTCCCAAGTCAATAGCTAAACTACATAAAAATTGAAATTGTAATAGTCCGTGCAATTGGATAAATCTAAGACATTTTAAAAATCCCACTTAAACAGTCCTGATTTTTAGGTGTTATGGTCAATCCAAATAGACTGATATACTCTATTGGATACCAAAGTCTTAAAATGTAAACTAACAGTACCACTCCAAAAACATCTTTAAACTGGTAACGTTCTATATTATGAAAGTTATGTCCCTGTCATTCAGGAAAGACACAAGTAGGAAATAGAATATTTTCCCATCTAATACAAAAAACCAGTGAGAAATTCTGACCTCAGAAAGCAGCCACTTGGCACTGAGATTGCTTGCTCATTCCAACAGCTAGCTGAGATACCAGAGCAGATATAGAAACCTAATTATTAACTATCATTTAGAATAGTACTTACTGATCTACTTTTTCCTTTGGATAATACAGATGTTATTTTATACTCAAAATCTATGCTTTGTTAAAATATAGTCTGTTTTCATTTTATGACTGCTGAGCATACGAACTAAAATGATAATATGTGTCAAAAAGGAAGTGCAGTTTTGATTTAGGTTTGCACTTTTCCATGGGTAGTAAAACCAAATAAATGTTGTGTTGCCGACAATCCCATTGTCTTGCCACTGAGAGCAAGTTTGTGAATCTCATGAGAGGCTAAGTTTCCCACCAAGCTGCAGACTTGTAAGGAGCTGTCAACATCAAATGCCAGAGCCAGGCCAGATATCTCTTTCAATTAATTTTTTTTTGAGAGCACTGGTGAAAAGATAGTCCACAAGAATGGGGACAAATTGTACTGTCACAACTACCCAAAAAGCAACAGAATCAAGAGTCAAATGACATCAAAAATGGTTAGTATACATGACTGTACCTTGGTCTATCATTTGGAAGATATAATTTATCAGTGCAAGCAGTGCAGCTTGTCTACTATATTTAGGGCTAAACCCAGATGGATTCAGTCAAGGAAATCTGAGGATTCTAGATGCCACCAGAGTCGCCTTGCGCACAAGCTTCCTTATAGCTTTCCCTAAAAAACAAAGAAATTCAAGACAAAAATGGTGAAAACTCTCCTCATCTAAGGATAATTTTTCAAGCAGGAACAAAACTGCTGACCCTGTAAGCAAGCAAGCACCTTGTTCTCCCAATCACTTTCAATAATAGAAAAAAGACTTCCTCAGTGGACATTCCCAGACTTAAAAATGTGAGTTACAAGCTGCAGCCCAGATCTTTCTAGCTCCTATACTCACTTACATCAGTGAAATTAGCTGAGACTCAAGAGAATTTCCTCTCTCATTCTCATAAGCCCAAAGAAGTAGAAACTAACAGAATTACCAGCCCTGATCTAAGTCACTGAAGTAATTAAGTATCTTGAAAATTCCTTAATGTGAAACCCACTGTATAGCTGTTGAAGGGATTCAGATCAGATTAATCAATTTACCCTCCATCAACAGTTCAGCAGAATGCCTGTTGAAGCAGTTTGCAGAAGCATTAGCTGCTTCAGTCAATAAAATTTAAAATGGAGCCCACAAAATCACTCTACAGGATCTAGAGAACAGGTGCTCTTTCCCTTTAAAAGGCAGGATCTTCCCAATGAAAAAGAAAAGTGATAAAGAAAAAAATCACACAAGCATATAAATAAAATGCTCTATTTCATAGAAATAAACTGTATGTCCATCATCTGAATACAAGGAGGGGAAATTAAGGAACCAGCTTTTATATTAATATTGGTATTCAAACCAAAGCAATTTGAAGTATCAGCCTCATTCCAGGTCTGTATAACCAAAGAGAGAAACCTTACAGACCCATGAAGAAATTTCTTCTCCATTTTAATTTGCCTCTTTCATTTTTCAAAAGCCTTTCTTTTCTAGGAGTTACATCAGAAAGCAAATACATACAAGCACTGAGTAGGAAAAAAAGAATATCTATTATACATTCTAGGTTGATTTCAATGCTTATTTACACATGGTTATATTTAAATTTGCAGAGCTTTGAAATTCAGAAAGATGAAGTACTGTATCAAAGCAGTTCTTTTTATTAAGGCATTTGTCATTATGTGAATCTAGACCAGACAGCAGCAATCCATTCAAGTTAGTTACTCAGGTGTGTATTTGCATGCATCACACTCTCTCATGAGAATTTTCCTTCTACCTATATTTGTACTATTAAAAGTAGTACTTTTAATAAACAGTGAACCTGAAACAAGCCCACAGTATTCTTTTGGTGGAAATGAGGCAAGTTCTCTGGGTATGCAGACATCACATCTCTAAGACATAATTTCCAAAATCAGTGGAGGTGCAAAACTCACACCAGTAAGGGACTGGTGTACATCATCACTTGCAGATTCAGTATAAGCAGTGAAGAACGATCAGTCTGCATCTGCAAGACGTGAATGGTTAGCAAAGCAACATGGAGCAAGCCATGGCTTTGAACAGCCCATCAGAGCACAGAGTATTCTTCGTATAACCAAAGTTAAGTGCACTTCCCATCTCTCAGAGTGCACTTCGCTTAAAAAGGCAGAGCTCTACTAAATGAAATCCCACTGTTTATGACTTGCCTTACAAGCTGGGTGGCAAGTATGAGGAATTATTAGCCAAGTGCAATTGCTAGGTGAAGTCATATAGGAATATACATGTACTTTAGGGGTTACTCAAAAACCAACCTAAATTAATATCTTGTATAAATATTCTTGAAAAAGTATTAAAATGCAAGGGCCATCTCAGAAACTGCTTCCAAGAGTTTGAATGTTCTTGTCCGCTTTCTGGCTTAAGAATTTTAGATGCTCAACACTTTTAAATGACATCATCAATTTTTCTTGAACCAAGAACAAATTAAGCTATTCCTAGATCATCTCTGTCACCACTGGAAGAACTAATCTATGCATTTATTTGCAGCAAACAATTATACAAGAACTCTGAAAAGTCATATTTCTATTATTTCTCTAGAAGCCATTTGTTGAGGCTTTCCACATTTACATTTCAAACCACCATCCCTTAATAAAGTCACTATATCCCTGATATCAAGTGAAAATCCAGATGAGGGACAATAATTGTCACTTACATAACGGCAGTGTGCTTATGAACATTTTGATTTTATAATCACCTTCAGGATGTCTTCCACGGTGTTTTAATACCCAGAATGGTTACAAACTAGCCTTACTTTTCATAAGTGTCCTCCGTACATTTTAAATGCATGCCACCAAAAGGCTGTGTCCAAGAAAAACAAACTCTCATTCTTTACACTCCCTCCTGTATCTACAATTTACTTATAGCTGAAAAATCACTATAAAATATCCCATGTTTATTACAATGCAAAAGTATCTGCCATACTCTAATGCCATAAGGACTGCTGGTCATTCGTATGTATCTTGCAATTTAGCATATAGTTCTTAAAAGTAAGTTAAAAACCTCTAATAAACAATTTAAAAACTCATATAACAATAAAAATCTCAACTGAAAATATCAGAAGATAAAATATCAGTGAGCTCTGTCATTAAAATCACATTTGTAAAAAGAGAGAATGCTTAAAAACCATCTTGATGTATGGTTTTTACGTATTCATGCATCCAGTGGCAACAAATAAATGTGAAACACCACACGAGTTAAATTTGATCATCTAAACCCATAAACTCAAAATACATTTCCTGATCTACCCAGAATTTTCTAGGGTTTTTGCTTCACTGAAAAATGTAGGAGATTATCCCATGAATGTTTTTTAAAGCATAGATTTGACATAAAGGAAAATTAGTAACTGACCTAAAAAGACTTTAGCCTGTTTAGCTAAACAGTCAATGGGGAACAATCCATGTTCTACTTATTAGGATAAAGGAATCCAAGTGCAATAAATTATTACTTACTCCTTATTATAAGCAAGGAAGAGCTTTACTCTTCCTTTTCGTTTCCTGTCACATGACTGGTTTAAGCTGTGCTGGTTTTCAGTTTGTTACGGGTTTGCTTTGGGGTTTTTTGGTACTACCTGGGAAGTTGGATTTCTCATTGTTTGTTAAGCTGATGCAAATCTTCATCTTGATGTCTTGCAAAGTCATGTCTCACACGCCTAGAAACCTGTGTTTCCTGAACATCAGAGCTTTACTATTCTGCTTTACCATTCTGGTGCTTGCACAATGAGGATTACCTGGGTGTCCAGTGACAGTGAGGAATTCAAAACTGAAACGGAGCTATTACAAATGTCTAAAAGCTCATGGTCTCTACCAGCATCATTTAAAGCCTCTCCAAGATTCAACTTCATCACTTAGTTATTGTTTTTAGTCAAACCCCTGATAACTAGGAGGTGGTTTTGTTCACAGCGAGAGTTATTGTTATTCACTCTCAGCCCTTTAGTCCACAGTGGGATATTATTACCTGCATACAGAAATAAATGGGTAGCAAGTAAGGCTCTGGGACAGCAAAAAAAACCTCTCATGACACTTCTGGGAGGAAAAGGCAAAGGTTTTGTCAGAATATCCTGCTACCAACCGGGAAAGGACTCTGCCCCTCAATTGTATAGACCACAAAGAAAAAAAAAATTCCTAGAGAAAATATTTTCTCTGTCTAGTTATTTCCAAACTCAAATATGTATTTCCACATACTTAGCAGGTGTACTGTCTACATCTTGATGGACTTTTAGTATGTAGCACTGTTTTTTACAAATGTCACTTCTAAACTTAAATCTAAAAGTTTCATTTTTTGATATAGGCATGAGTTCAGCAGGAAGTTGCTTTGTGTAAAACAAGCTCTGTCTTTTATTTGTCCTGCTGATACAGTAGCAGACTGGGTGGGTAGGAGAACTATCTTGCCTTCAAGCCAAGAAGCTTAAAACCTTCAGAAGACCAGCAAAAGTCGGCCCTCCTTTTTTGAATAGTTCATCTGTCACAATATACATCTCTCTATCTTGTCTTTCTTTTATCCTTGTAGGACTGCCAGCTACATGTCAGCATCATTAGAACTTTAAAATCCTTATACATTATCTAGCATCTGTCCAGAGTTTTCTGATTAGCCAAACAGCGACACTAAAATTGAGCAGACAAGTCTGGCAATTCTCTACGAGCAAATAACACCCTGTCAGAAACATACTACCATTTAGTAACACAACGAAAAACAATCAAACATACAGCATTTAAAAACCTAATAATTTTTTAGCTGAGAATTACTGATACCTTTGGGTGATAAAGCAATATGGAGAAATTATTTCAGTCATTCAATTTTTACCATCATCCTGAAAAAGGACTAATGCCTTTTATCACCATTACGAGCATTCAGTAACACATCACAATATATACCATATACATAGACTGTGGTATTTTCTCTAAACTCAAATTCTGCCATTCTCCCAACCTCTCCAGATTCTTCAAGCCAAAAATACCTGCTCTTTTGATACAGCTCTAGCCTGTGTGACCAATTTCTTATTCTGGGCTGAATCACCAAAAAAGCCAGCCGATTGGTTAAAAATAAAAAAAAAATCCTGAATACCATAGCAACTGGCTTGCAGCCTTGCTAACATGCAGGACGGATTTTTTATTTGATTTTTTACTTGAACAAGAGCTACAAGTGAAAACAACAGGCCAAAATCAGATCTGCTATAATATCAACAACGGAACAGAAAGACACAAGTTATTTGACCCCTCCCCAGTCTCTTCCCTACAATACCTTTTGTGCAGCAGCAAATCTTCAGGTTCTTAATAAAATACAGTTCAGAGAGCAAATTAAAACATGTGCCATGGTATTGAATCTTAATATACACCAATGCATGGCAGAATCTTTGCCAAAACAAATAGGATTAAATGCTGAAAAATCAAGTTATGAAAGCAGAACAATAATAGAGCTTGATCTTCTCTTTTAATTAATGGTCATATCACTCCATAACTAAAAGGATTAAAAGTTTCTGAAGAAACATCTCTAAATACAGATAATACTACATTGCCTGATTTAGTGATCACTTTCAGGAACATATCAAAGTAGTCACTTAATGTCAATATCCTCGAAGAATTGCATCAAACCTATAAGGAATACATTTGAAGCAGCACATTGCTCTGGAATTACTGCAAGAGTATGTGTTCAGGGCAAGGTTTTGGCAGAGGGTGGGCTCTGTGAGAAGAGACCAGAAGCTGCCCCAAGTTGGACAGACCCACTGTTGGCCCAAGCTGAGCCCACAAGTGATGCTGGTAGCACATCTGTGATAACATATTTAGGAAAGGGTAGAAAATCTTTTCAGCAGCTGTGAGAAAGAAATGAGAACATGTGAGAGAACCAGCCCTGCAAATGCCAAGGTCAGTGAAGAAGGAAGGGGTGAAGGTTCTGCAGGCACTAGAGCAGAAATTCCATTGCAGCCAATAGAGAAGGCCATGGCAATGCACGTTGTCCTCCTGCAGCCGATGGAGGACCACAGTGGAGCAAATATTCACTCTGCAGCACATGGAGAATAGCAACCAGAATATGAGTAGGTGCTCTGAAGGAAACTGCGGCCCCTGGAGAGCCCAGGCTGGAGCAGGCTCCTGACTGGAACCATGGCCCATGCAGGAAGCCCACACAGAAGCAGGTTTTCAGGCAAGAACTGCAGCCTGTAGGAGCAGCACATTCCTGATGGACTGTACCCCATGGAAAGGATTCATACTGAAGCAGTGGAGAAGGATCCATGTTGGAAAAGTTCATGAAGGACTGTATTCCTTGAGTGGGACCTCATGCTGAAGCATGGGAAGAGCATCAGGAGAAAGAGCAACAGAGATGAAATGGTACAGACTGAGAGCAAGTCATTCCCCATCCCCCCTGTTCTGTTCAGGAGTGGCAGAAGGTGGCAGAAAAGTTAGGAAGCAAAGAGGGAAGCTGAGTCTGGGAAAAGAGGGGGGCAAGGGGAAGGTGATTTTAGGTTTGATTTTTTTTTTTTTTGTCACTAACTTTCTATATTTTTAATTAGCAATAAATTAAACTTTCTCTAGTCACGTCCATTTTGGCTGTGACAGTAATTGGTGAGTGATGTCCCCTCCTTATCCTTTCTTCTTACTTTCTTCCCCTGTGCTGCTGAAGAGGGGAGGTGAGGGAGCAGCTTGCTGGGCATGTGGCAGCCAGCCAAGGTCACCCCACTACGGAGTTCTTGCATTTGGGGAAAGGCATACATTCCTCCTCAGCAACTCAAGCTATGAAGTCTTTGCTTTAAAGTAGTAGAGGTACCCATCTGTTCTAGGTCAGCTGTAATAGGTATTTACTGCACTGCACAGTGAAGAATCACAGTCGTGTCTCTTCTTCAACCATGTTTAGGGTGGCTTCATGCAGGAGAGTATTTGTCTGCATTTTAAGGACGCTCACTGAGTTCAGCTTTACAGGCCAGGGGAAACAGCTCTGCTCCTCTTTGTGCATCATTTAAGAGGTATTCAAAACCTCCTATGAAGTATTATCAAGTGAAGACGACAAGATACAGTGCCCACAGAACAGCTACCTAAACTGTTTTTAATGTTAGGGCTGATTTTTTAACCAAGTCAGAGTTAAGTCCATAATTCCACAGTATCAAATTGATTTACTTGGTCTGTAAGTATAGTTTCTGAGCTTTTACTGGCATTATGAAGTGTTACAAGCCACCTACACCCATGAAAATCCATGTACTTTTTTGCAATTAAAATGAGGGCAAGAGCCTTACTTTGGTTTCCTGAAAATAGTAGCCTTGTTTTCTCTTAAGGAAATACTGAACTATGGGGTATTATATTTGTTAATACGTTTTCTGTATCTGACAATGGCCAAAAAATTTTTAAGGTCTTTTGACCCCCAAACTCATGCAGTCTTACAGGAATACTTTATATTCCCAAGAAACTCCTACATCAGAGACCACAGACCTGGAATTAAAAAAATGTACTTTGGTTTTGGGAGGTGATTCCATCATACTGATAAATTGTTTGAGATGTTCTGTACATGTTGAAAATGGGCACATTTCTGTTTCATCTCAGATCTCTGATGTATCATAATTCAGACATGAAATCAGCCTAATTTTAACCATACATCTGTGCTTGATCTGTACATATCTCAAGATATGTCTGCATTTATAATATATGGGATGAATACAGGCTTTGTTAAACACTATCTTAGAAAGCATACATGCCCTTTATCTTCCAAAAGATATTTACTTTATTTCAAAGCCACACTTTTATTTACTTCACATTCCATATTGAATTTTTTCACATTGAAAAAATTGCTAATTTGGCTCCACGAACAGTAGATGTCAAAAGTAGAAATACGTAAAAGCAGGACAAAGATAGACCAAGAAACTCAGCAAAGCTACATTCAAAGTTTTAGTTGCCCTTGATTTTAAAACACGTGAGTTTCCAATACTTCCCTTGCTCATCAGGTAAGAATGCTTAATGGACTGATCATCACAGAGTGATCACTCTTACCCATTTCTCATACCTTCAGAGCAGGATTTTATGGCTAGCTTCTTTTGATTTACCTTTGTTTTGTTTACAAGGGATGAAGCAAAGAATTCTTTTCACTTGAGCAGCTATCCAGGAATTCACATCACCTGCTT
The DNA here is from genome assembly GCA_013397175.1 of Platysteira castanea. Lineage (NCBI taxonomy): Eukaryota > Metazoa > Chordata > Aves > Passeriformes > Platysteira > Platysteira castanea. The sequence continues at coordinate 107,196 of VYXC01005845.1, forward strand.
TCTGACAAAACATGAAATAGTACGCTGTGGTTACTATTACTCATGCAAGCACACTTTTTCCAAAAAACAACTATCCATAAATGTATGCTGGAAATACTGACAAGCCCCTGGAAGTATGGCCCAAGCATGTGCAAGATAAGATTTTGTTCTCGTGCCAGTAATTCTATTAAACTTATGTCAATGACAATCTATTCTGTTCCCTAAAACTGTAAATTATCTCTGAAGAGTTTACAATTTTAGGTAAGAATCCAAATAATAAAGAGGACAAGTCAGAAAAATGGTTATTCTTTCCGCATACTTAAATGTACATACTCATTCTTGCCTATATAAATCAGAAAAATGTGGATCAAGGGCAGTAACTTCTTATAACAAAAAAGGTCAAACTCAAGGAGGACTGGGATACAAAACTGTCAGTGACCTCAGCTCTGAAACTAATCCTCCATGCTCAAATTGGCATGAAATCCAGGACAAAGATGCAGCAGAGATCCAGTGACTGAAGCACACAATGGTAAGGCCTAAAATACTGCTTGAGAGTAACCATCATAACAATGGCTCCAGCTGTTTCCAAGACTTTGGGAGAGGGCAACACAAATGCCCAGAATGTTGAAGGGAATGCTGATATTCTGTTACTCTTCATTTGCCTAGCAGAAAGGCATAATTTGAGCCTAAATACTTGCATTTTTCTTATTAAAATTTATTATGAAAAACTATTATTAAGAAAAATAATTATTTAATAGTATTATCAGAAATTTTAAAACTAACTGGAACCACGACCTTCTATATATAAAAAAAAAAAAGTAAATTGCTTAGGAATACATGTCTGCATGTCAGCCCAACTGATGGGTGTCTGGAAGCAACTAATTCATGTGAAGGAAACTCAGTGATAACAGTGAAGGAAACTGTTCCTCCTACTAAACAGTAATGCTGATACATCTAGGGCCCAGGAAAAAACTACAAAAGTATTAAACACAAAAGAAGGTATCTTAACACAAGCACAGTACACTCAGAAAAAAGTGAATCTTCACGATTGCAATTCAGTTACAGGAAAACATCTAAACCGTTAAACATGTGCAGCACACCCAGTCTTATGTTATTACAACCTTCTAATGTAGAGCCTCATTCTTACCCATAACATTTAGATTTCTGAGTTCAACAGTGAGTTGACCTGGGCAGTTCAAGGTGTTCTGCAAACTGAAGATGTTTGCTTGGTTAGTTTCAGAAGAAGCTGTGTTAAACCAGGAATTTAAAAGAGACAGGTCTATCCAAGCACCTTTTCAAAGATCCCCTGCATTACAGGCAAAATCAGCAGCCCTGCAGAAAAATGTAGTATTACTCTCTCTGGGAAGTTTTTCACCCTACTATGAAAATTATAAACCATGGCAATGACATGACCTAATTTGCCATTGGACACGCGTAGAATTTGTAGCTAAAAAGAACAAAGACTCTTAATTTTAGATCAGTGAAAAGTGTTCATCTACACATGGCCCCTAGAACAGAAGACAGAGTCAGTATCACTCCATTCAATTTTCTGTAATCCAGTTAAAAAATACAAACAAAACAGTGTGTGCAATACAGTTGGTGCGTGAGACACAGAAAAAGGTGAAACAAAGAAAGAGAAAAAAGGCTTTGCTTTTATTATAGGTATTTAGGGTTTGTATTATCTCTGCGACATCTCAGACTCTAAATAACATTCAGAACATGTACTGTCTACATATACCACTTCCTCTAAGACACAGCTGTTTTGAAAAATTTTTATTGACTGCTTGTAAAGTTACAAAATACAATCAATGAACTGTAGACACCTTTATCACATTTGCTTTTTGTAAATTCCAAGGTCCATTGTCATAAGGGATTCCTGTAACCAGCCATCTGGGATGAAAACAAAAATAAGTGACAGGCATCCCTACCTCCCAGTCCATCTCCAGAATCAACCTCATAGATGCTCTCCCCTTCCATATTGTCTTAGGACGCAGCAGAAAGCAAGTTCTTCCTCAAGTGATTTGCTCAGGCTCCAGAAGGAAGCTGAATCCACCCACTCTGCAGCCAGCAGGTGATATCTTTCAGATAAAAACATAAAAAAAAAAAAGCTATTTAGCCACCTCTGATATACAAGAGGTTAAATTAATGTCATTTAATTTCTCCCTTAAACCCTCAACTTTTCAAGACTGTGGGTCAGATAGTTCTATATCCAACACTGCAGCTCTTTATATCAACACAGTCTCCGCAGAGGGTATCTGAGCTTCTTTTCCCTTGTAAATTCAATGGTGATTCACAGCTCAAACCCTCCACCCAATATAAAGAGGTTACATCAGTCCAAATTCCAGGACTTTGTTAAGGTGGAAAGCCTCAGCACAGATCCATGTTCACTGATACAGCCTGACAGGACTAGGAGCATTAGCTCTTCTCTGGCACACTGAGAGTACTGTGAAACCAAATTACATGCAGTTTGCAAACAGCTACACAGACTGAAGATACACAGATCACTTGGGTTCATCTTCTTCCAACTCTTAGGGTTATTTTAAGTATAGGTGGAGAGAGAGTATCTCAGTTTAGCAACAGATTTGATTTGCAGATGACTATCAAAAAGTAAAGCGTAAGGATGGGTGTGGACAAAAGAATAAACCCATCTCATGGTTTAAGAGAAGGACAATAAAGGAAGAAAATTTCTTTTCCTTAAATTGAGCCTAAATAGCTGATTGTTTTGCTATTACTGTCTTGTGTAGCTAGTTTTTACCAGCACTTCATCTTTCTGAATAAAAGAGAAATAATTGTCAGTTAATTAAAAGAAGTACTAAGGAGTCAGGAAACATCCTCACATTCATGCCTTTGAGAGGCAAAAAGAGACAAAAAGCAATCAGAACAGCATGGAGTTACTAGATTAGCTTTGCAGCAAGTGGAGAACTGTCATGTGTCAGATGCTCAGGATCTAGACTACAAAGCAAGAATGAGCTCCACCACTTATCTAAGTGTACGATTTGCAGTATCCTTATTTTTAAAACAAAGGAAAACAGAAACCAAAAGGCATCCAAAAAGAGCTCTCTGCCACAAATGAACTCAGACAGGCCAAGAACAGAAAACACAGTGAGAGAACAATGATCAAGTACATGAATGATGTGATACATGAACCTGTTTAGGTCTCATTAGTAACTTTGAGCTAGTCATGGAACAGTGTATTAGCTGTTTCCTTGCATGAGCAAATAACACCTAATTTCTATTTGCAAGGCCTTCTCTTTTGCTTTTCCATGTCACTAGGAAAGCATTTAAACTGTCCCATACGACTATGTCTTTTTGAAGGTGTGGAAAAGGGAAAAAAATTTTATATTAACATGAACTGCCCTGCATTCATCATGAATTCCCTTCTTCAACTTCCTATCAACAAGAAAGTAATAAATACTATAAACAAATCTGTATTCAGACATCAGGTAAAAGAAATCAGTAATTCAAGTATTACGTCATTTTGTTGACAAAAAGAAGAGCATACCTAGAAGTCTCACACCAGATGACCTCTATTTCTTCAGCTTCTTCAAGCATCTCTCTCAGCATCAGCATCTGTTTTTGTTGATTTTCCGCTGGTTGAGCCAGTGTAGGTGTATGCCATGTAACAGAACATGCATGGCACTGTAAAACACTGAGCAGAATTCCAATGGAGTGAAAACTGTAGTACATATTACGCTGCTGATGCCTCTTCTTAAAATTGAATCAGCAACTAAAGGTGTTCTTCTAAATCAGCCTGCCTGGTTTTCAGAAGGTCTGCTACTGCAGTTTGCCATAGAGCGAAGACTCAGAAAGGATCCACCATAATGCCGATTTTTAGTGATGAAGTATCCATTGCAAAAATTTGGTAAAAAAAAAATTCCATACTCTTAATTTTAAAAATATGAAAATACTTACCAAATAAATAAATGGAACATAACAGTAATAGTATCAAGCTCTGGCTGTGTATTTACGCCTGAAGTATGTATGCTCCAAATACTGATTTAGGATACTCAGAAGAACATTAACAATCATAGATCCTGTTTATAAAAGCAAATGCCCTCAAGCAATGCATATTGGATTCCCATGATCAAAGTTCTACTGTCAATGTCATAGGATTTAGTACTACTTTTTCTAGACAAATGGGTCAAATGAACAATTAGCCATAATTTTTAAAAATCAACCACAGACCTTCAAATGTAAGAACTTTTCTTGCAAGTTTGCTTTCGGAAAGGTCATCTTATTCTGCTGAGATCTGGGTTTTTATGATGAATGCTACAGTCCTCCTGCACAGTAATACAGGAATATGTTTGTATAAAGTAATATGTTTGTATATGATCAAAGGACATTGTGCACTGTCTAGAAACTAAATATTACATTTTTACCTGGGCTTTATGCCTGCATATGTGGAGAAAAAATAATTTGTACCCAGCATAAATGCCTACTTCTACATCTACTTAGACATAGCTGTTGCACAACCTAATGTGTTCATTTCTGTAAACAAAAATGTGTGTCCTTATGAAAAATCCATCAAGTGCCTCATTTTTGTCTTATACTCATTAGCTAAATGAAGTCTGCATGCCTTTATCAAAACCTATAGGTTTAGAAAGTACTAAATTTCAAGACAGACAATGCATAGGGGTTGATTACTAAAATTAAGTACCAGTACTTAAAAATACAAGCATTTCAGTGTAAGATTACTAAGACAGTAGGTGGAACCAAAGTCTTCACTGCCTAGTTAGAAAATTACTACTATTATACTTATGGAAAATTGAGATTAAAAGAAGATAAACAGAAGAAAACCTGTTTTAAAATAATTTATTATTTTATATACATTTCATTGTGAAACAAATTAATTGTTCTTTATTACATGCTTGCTGCCTCTTCCCACTTGGTGTCTGTACCAGTACTGCTTTTAATAACACCTCCCTCATAGCTGAACCTTTGAGGGGTGGAGGGGAGGCACTGTTAGTAGATACAAACCCCCCTATTGGTCTGTGGCTAAGAAAACTTGTAATTAAAAACTGAAAGCAACAGTACTGAAATCTAGAGCTGCTCAAATGTAATCACAGCAATAGAGTAACCACAGAGGTGGAATTCTTAGTAAAGAACTGCTTCATGCTTGGCTGTGTGTTTACCCCATATTCAACAGAAAGAAAAACCTGAAATGTTTCAAGTCAGTCCTTCCACAAAGGAAAAATTCCACAGCAGACAAGAATGAGTAAAGTTGTTTCAAAACAGAACACAGCAACAAGCTTGAAAGAGCATTTGAAACCTACATTACAGGACTCCTTTGGTCACACAGTTTCATTGTTTGGAAGCTTCTTGATCACTTTGCTCATTCAAATCCTTCTCCCTGCTGATACCATACAGTATGACCCATTTTCCACCATCAAAACAGAGAATAAAGCCATGTGACCCAACCATCATTTGGTGCTGTCATCTGGTCCTTGATGAAAATGTTATCACGAGAGGGGGGAAAAATGCAACGAACATGTTTACTTAAGTCTTAGGGAAGACATTTCTGGTGTCGAGGGAATGCAAAACAGAAGGAGGCTCAGGAAGAGTCTCAACAAGACCACTGTTCACAACTTCTGCCTGAGTGTAGTTCACAGAGCCATCCTTGTCAGAGCAAGGCAGTGGGTGCTGGAGGGATGAAGTGGGGAATGCATAACTACTTGCATGATTTATATTTTTTCTCTCAGAGTGGTTAAAAAAGCCTCACTGCTGTTTTAACCCAAGCCAAGGAGTTATGTTCCCAAGCAGATGTGCGGACGAAAGAGCAATAGATAATTGCTGTCATTAGTCGCCTTCTTCAGAGCAGAGCCTGGCTCCAAGTGCTGTACAGTGGGGTGCAGAGAAATTGCATATGCATTCAAGAAAACCCAATCAAATGTAAATGACTGCAGTCCCTTGATCTTTCTGAAATGATGTGGTTTGCCCTCCAGCTGCAGATATTGGGTTTTGCAGCATTAATCCCCACTAATATAACGTAATAATACCACTGGAGTATGTGTACATTTTGATAACAACATATGAGGAAGGACAAATTGTGTTACAAAAATCCAAGTATGATAAGAATATTTATATTTGCACACTTTAAACCTTCAGGGAACTTGACAAGTTTAATTCTCCAATTAAAGTCATAAAGACCACAGTTTTCTAGATTTCACATCAAATGCTGAGATAACAAACATGCCAGAATTAAAATGCAAAGGGAAGACTCAACTCACAGAATCACAGAATCTTTGAATGGTATGGATTGAAGGGACCTTGAAGATCATCTAGTTCCAACAACTTAGCACGGCCAAGGACACCTTCCAATAGACCAGGTTGCTCAGGGCCCTATCCCTGTCTTTGAACGCTTCCAGGGATGAGGCAACAACAACTTCTAGGGGCAACCTATTTTAGTGTTTCACCATCCCCACAGAGAATAATTTCTTCCTAATATTCAATTTAAACCCTCCCTCTCTCATTTTAAGGCCATTGCCCCTTGTCCTCTCAATATATGCCCCTGCTAGAAGTCCCTCTCCAGCTCCCTTGCAGCCCCCTTTAGGTACTGGAAGGACACAATGAGCCTTCTTTTTTCCAGGCTGAACAACCTCAATTTTCTCAGCCTTTCCTCACAGAAGAGCTGCTCCAGCCCTCTGATCATCTTTGGGTGCCTAAGTCACCTATCAAATTTCTCTGCTAACTCAAAGACCCCAGGAGTCTGAAATACATGTTGCGGGTGCACTTTTTCAAACAAAATTTTTCACAATGGATTCTTACAGAAGCCCAAACTTCTAGGCTGCAGCTAGACAGATGTTTCTCAGGTGTACACTGTCAACTCCTGCCCATAAATCTTGGAGGGTGGTGCCATATCTGCTTCTGAAAAGATTCTGTTTCTCAAAGTTTACCATCAAATGGATCTACAATGAATTATCAGTGATCTCTCAGTTCCATGTCTCTGCAGGCAGCCAACCTCACATAGGGAGTCCTGCTAAGCTAGTTATTTTTGCTTTCTCTTCATTTCACTCATTTGTTATAGGAATTTATTCAAAGTTAATGAAGCAGTCCAAAATTCTTCATACATATTTCAGTGTTTTTCAAAAAAGAAATCTACATTTTAGAAATGGGCATAAATCTTGTATTCAGTCAGGCATGACCATGCTTGAGTTGTCCTGCAGTAATACACTAACAACAAGCCTTCCTGACTACCAGACTTGATAATCGTAATTCCTTCCTAACAAGGCTTTCAGTGAGACTTTTTTATTATTCAGAGAAAGTCTGAGATTAATAGGTTCACTGTATTTCACCACAAAGCTGCATTTTTTTTGAGGTATCTCCATATGGAAGTCAAAAGGAAGTTTGTTACAGACATGGGCATTTTAAACACTGACAAAATCCTCACTTTTCAATACATTAAAATAAGCTCCCACTCAAAATTTTGCAAAATATGGTCAAGTGCTAACTGGTTTGCCAGGAACAGCCATGAAAGGAGATCTGTGTATTCTAATCCTGCAAAATGCAGTTTGGGGAGGGGATAAAAATTATTACCAACAGATGAATTTCACAACTTCAGTCCTCCAAAATATCCATCTGAACTGGCAAGAAGGGTGATTTCTGAGGTATTTCATTTCCACACACGTTTTCCTTAATAAAGTTTATATTTCAAATCCTTACCTGTTTTACTCACCAAACTGTTTTACTCCTCCCATCACAAAGCGCTTGGCTTTCCACATGCCTTTCTTTACATACATACTGTGACCACTGTGAGAAAGTTCTTTCATGCACTAATGTGCAAAAGGGTTGGCAATTCAGCCATTGTTTTAGCAGAACAGAGTACCACAAAACCTGTGACACACTACTCCATCATGGGCCAGTGCCATTAGGTACAGTGTGGACTGTGCACTGCAGAACAAGAACTTCCATCAAGCTAACACAATATTCCCTGTTATCTTAGAAAAATAATCTTTCAATTTGGCTCCTCTGTTAATAGCAGAAACAGTAGCTACGACGTGCAGAAACAGTAGAGGCCAAGCCAGTATTTTTTAAAGCCACCTGATGATGACAGCAATCTGGAAACATACACTACATATTATGGTTTCTGTTCTAGGCATACTAATTCAGTAATAGAGGGCAGGATATTATATCAGAAATATTTTCTTTAAAGATGTGTCTAAGAAGCCAATTTCTCCAACTTGATATTTATTCAGAGAGGAATCTGTGTATTGCTGCAAGGATTCATGAAAGAGTAAATTTGACATTTACACAAATTGATTTCTGCATACAGTTAAGCTCTACTACTGTTACCAACACAAAGCACAGCTTAAAAGCAAAACCCAACATGACGACCCACAAAGAACATCATACAAACACCCCCCAGAACATTCCTCCTTGATAAAGTAAATTTTAAGTTTAATCTAAATATAGTCTTCAGTTTAAAAAGATCATGTGTTTCACATTAGAGACAATGCTAATAAAACAGCAGGATTTTTCTTCTTCTAATACGACTGTCTGTTTCCAAAGAGAAGCTATATTTCATTTTGAAACCCACATTCCTATTCCAATTAGCAATGACTCTAGAAGCATATAATAAAAAAAAAAGGACTAATCTAGATATTGATCAGAACATGAGTGGATGGAAACTGTACAGGAAATCTGAATTTAAAAAATAAAATCATAATAAGAAAGCACAAGTGAAATAAAAAACCCACCATCTTCATTACTAGCATAGTTTTACTTAGTAGTCTGCAGCACAAAACCCATTTGCTTTCCTTACGTTTCAGCTGAAGGTCTAAATGAAGCATGCGATACATAAAGAGTATTTTCTCATTTGCTTTAACATTAATTTTCAAGGCAATGTTGAAAAGCTGAATTTGTGCCCAGCTGTAGTTTTTATAACCAACCAAGAGAAATTTAGTTTGTATGCTAGAGCAACTGTGGAAATCAATTCTTAATCTATGACCTTGCTTACCACAGCTTGAAGCCTCGCAATAAATAAATGCCTTGAGCCACACATAAGAAACATTTGGTGAATCAGAGACAAATAACACAAATCTATATGTGTATATATAGTATTAGAAAGGTCATATAAAATACAATATAGGCTTTTTTCTTGCTCTAACATAATAATGTTTGAAAGGCAGGACCTGGTAATTGCCTGCATTAATATCCAGGTGGTGAACAGTCATGAGTACCTATTTTCTTTTCAAATTACAGTGTTCATCCTTTTAGAGGACTTCTTGTAGCCCACCTTATTTTTAGTGTGGAAAATGCTAGAATTCTTAGAAATGTCTGAAAAATACCTATTTTCTTTGTTCTAGCATATGCAAAGTCTCTCTCTAAAGCACATTTAAGCTTTCTTGTGAACATTGTGCAGTGTTTCATCACTAACAACAGGAAAACAAACGCCAGAGCTCATGTGTTAACCTGCACTTAGTCACAATTACCCTCTTTTACAAGCTGAATCTCTCAAATCCTCACCCCATATGTTATTACTTATTTCTCACTGGAGTACAAGCTAAAAGAAAAAAGAACCTATAGTAATGTCTCCTTATTAATATTTCACCATTAAAATTCACTAAAAAATCCTATAAACAAACCTGTACCTCCTTAAAAACACACCTTCCATTCTTCGTGTATTTGATTGACTGTAGATTTTAAAATCAAGCAGTACAACACAGCGCTAGTTCAGCTAATTTCCCTCTCTTGATTGTCTCCTTCCTGAAACACTGAAATTCAAATATGACTGTGACTGACACTCCTTTTGAGATTAGCATGGCATTATTAGTTTGCACAGCAGGTGACCAAAGTAACTGCTGGAAAGGTTTCCCTTATTTTAACCCTAAAGGATGTAATCTAATATGAAAAGAAAGAATTTGGAGGCTCACAATTACCCTTGAATTGGAATTGTACAAAGAAACCAAAGCAGAAAGAAGACCTGTTTTATTTAAATAAGAGTTGCAGTCAAGGTAGATCATTAGGTCCTTTCTAATGTTCCATTTTCACAGATCCTGTAACACTTTATATTCAGTAGAAAAGCTAGACTCATACTGAAATTATCAGGCTCATCCTACTTCATTCGACCTGTGAGCATAGGCATACCTAGTTAACATCCACAAGACAGCTCAGGAGAGTTCTGAACTTCTGTCCCTAATGTATGGATTTATTGCAGTCTAAGGACAACTTTTACAAATATGATGCCAAGTATTTATTGGTCAGAACTGATGCCTGGAAATAGAGAAACTTCCCACAGGAACACAGTGGTTTTCATGCTGAAAAATAAGCTGTGTTTGACCCTACCCCAGAAGAAACTACTCTTACCAACAGCTAAAGAAGAGCAGGAGGAAATACAATCTCATGCATGCTTTTCTCAAAAGCAGGAATTTTAGCTTGGCAATGACGTTTTTAGTACCCAGCTGAGTGACACACTCACATTTCGAACTGAAGCCTCTCACGTAACAGCTGCATTCTGCAGATATAAAAGCACATGCAGGTCTCAAATTCCTAAATATTTTGGAAATGACACTAACCAGAGCTCTCCACAGTGGTTTGTGGGAACAGGCAGCTCTCAGCAGGGCCACTGCAAAAGTGGGGAAGCCCACACAGCCTTCCTGGCTGACCACCAGCTGCACAGCCTGCAGTCCCTCACCACCCTGAGACCCTCAGCACTGAGCACCAGTCACTACCAACTCCTTACCCAGCCCCACCTGCTATGTCCTACTGGGCATTTTAAATTAGTCTCCATGTTAAAGGCAGCTTGTTCTAACTGCAGGAGAGTTGCTTGGTCTATTAATTTGCATTGGCAGAAACTATTTCCCCACTAACAAACCAACAAATTTACATTACAGTCTGTAGCTGTTCATAAACAATGACCCTTACAAAACAAGTTAAGATTTAACATTTGTGAAACAAAACAAAGTATTCACTGATGCCTTTTTTATCAGCATAAATGACTAATTACTTTAATCAAGAAGCTCAAAAGATAATGAACTTGATTTATTAGAAACACAATGAACTTGATTTATTATAAACATAGGGGCTTCCCCTCTTATAAAAATAACTTGCTCTGCAGTTCGGGACACATCTTGATTTATGGCACTACTTGTAATTCTTTTATTTTTAAGTTTAGTAATGGATGAAAAATGAATTAAAAGTAAACTGGAAAAATACACATTCCCAATATAACTCTACTCAATTCCACAGCAATACTCATACATGATGTATATCCCAGTATTTCACTAACAGTAAAAATACAAAATTATTCTGAAAAACATGCAGTGAGTAAAAGATTCATTTGGTCAAGATTACAGAAGGAGTAATTTTTGGCTTTCTCCTACATGACCCCTCATTATTTAGTGATACCTGGCATCTGTTGCTGAGACCAGCTGAACTCAATTCAAATCCGTTTTATCCAGGAATAACTGAAAGAGTCATTTAAAAAATCTCCGAGGCTAGATTATGAATCAATTATGGCTTAGAATTCCATCAGAGATGGGGGGGGGGAGGGGGAAGGGGGTTTGTGGGAGAGAGAGAGAGAGATGAGAGAGAGAAAGAGAGACTGAGTCTGTCTGGAATCTGATAGACAAGAAAATAACATCTTTGCAGATAAGCCACTTTGGAGAGCACTTTGCTCTGTCCTGACGCCTGCACCATCAGTCCTTTACCTCACTGAAGGGCCGTTTGTGGACAGAGAGAGCACTCAAGGCATGTCAGGTCCCCATGACAACGCTTAGAGATTTACTGCACTACATTCAAACTACACAATACAGTGACAAATTTTACTGTACATATATTTTAAATAAACATTAAAACATTCATGTCAAATCTACCTACACTAAGATTAAAATGCTTAGGACTGTCACCCATAAATTTCTCCAAAGAAGAAAACTGCCATGAATTTTCTCTTCCTGCATATTTATGTTGCAGATTTTTGAGGAACCCCCAGGTGCATTTCTATATATTCGGCTGAAATTTTTTTCATAGCTTATTGGTAAAGTTCTCTGGCTTATCTTAAGTTTTTTAAGTAATTGCTGGAGTGCCAGGGTATTCCAGGACACTGTCACACAAGTGAGTATGAGTACAGCTGCTCAATTATTATAGAGGTAATTATTATTATTGCATCGTTATTTGCAGAAAATAATTACAAAGGGCAACGTGAGAATATTTTCAATGTGAAGAATGTTTTCGGGGACTGGATGATCAGCTTGGTCCACACTCAACTCTGGAGCTCAGCTAAAACAAACCGTATTCCTCAGGGCACTGCAACAAATGGATTATCATAAAACAAAGACACTTGGCAGCCAGGTTCCTGTTACAGGTACTTCTTGTGTTGACCAGTCACCATGACCTCATGTTCCCCCTGTTTTAATACATCCTCACACTGTCTCTTTCTTGTCTTGTACTTAACACTACATTCCTCTGGGCAGAAACCACTTCCCAGTGTGTTTACAGAACCAGCTGTGCCTAGTGACTCAGTGCTATCACAGTTTAAATAACAGGAAAGATATGCATCTGATCCTGATTTAGGGAAGAGCTGAACAACACATTTGATTAAATCTCTGCATTATCAAAGTCCATGTCTTTATTCTTGAGGTCAGGGTTTTTCATATTGTATCATCATGTTGGTATCTTCCTTCTATAAACCTTTTTCAACCAAAAAAAAAATTTAGTCACCCATCAGTTCTGATACCTTTGCAATTATTACCACAACCACATCAAATGTGAGTAAGAGTAGTATTTTCACTGGCACTTCTTTTAAATAATCTCTTATTTATCTCCAGCATTTCTTCCAAGCTTTGTGGCACAGAGAAGAACTCCCAGAATTCAGACTGGAATTCTGCAATCTGGAAGATATCCATCACAAGATTACTAAAAGATATCTGCTTTGGTCCATGAGAGGCACACAGGAGACTGACCTCTGCTCTATTCTGTAACCACTCACTGATGACCAGATACCAAACCCCACGTCTGCAAAGCTGCAGAAAACCACCTGCTACTGCAGTAATTACAGCAGAGACCAGAAGGTATGGGATACACAGCAATGTAAGACAGAGTTTCATCAGGGTTGGTTAGCTCTGATAGCCTGTGAGAAGTCTGGGTGATACTTATCCAATGTCACACTACAATCATGGTTGTCTGAAACAGCATACATAATTTTTAAGGACCATTGATTAAGACAGTTTATCTTCTATACTCATTTAACTCATGTAAATATTTAATTCATGTAAATGCGTTACAAATAAAGGTGCCCTCATTCTATGAACTGAACCATCTGGAGTTCTTTTTTTTTTTTAATCCACAGTGTTAGAGGTCAGGCAGCGAACAAGTGCTCAGGGGAGGATTTGGAACAACTAAAAAGGAATGAGAAATATTAATTCAAAAAGAATTAATACAAAAGAGGAATCCTCAACTGCAAAATGAGGTTCCATTATTTTACACAAAAAGAAACCATTAATTACTAAGTACATATTCGCTGGTTAAATCTGGGTTAATGTGCTGGTTTTGGCTGGGGTAATTTTCTTCACAATGGCTAGTATAAGGCTATGTTTTGGATTTGTGCTGAACACAAGGTTGATAATATAGAGATGTTTCTATTATTGCTGACCAGCACTTACACAGAGCCAAGGCCTTTTCTGCTTTTTGTATGGCCACACTGCCAAGGAAGTGGAAGGTGCATAGGAAGTTGGGAGGAGACACAGCCAGGACAGGTGACCAGTGGAATATTCCAGACGATGTAACATCATGCTTAGTACATAAAGTGGGGGGAAAAGGAGGAAGGGGGGGACATTTGAAGTGATGATGTTTGTCTTCCCAAGTCACTGTAACATGTGATGGGCCCTGCTCTCCTGGAGATGGTTGAGCACCCGCCTGCCCACGGGAAGCAGTGAACTAATTCTTTATTCTGCTTTGCTTGTGTGCGTGGCTTTTGCTTTCCCTATTAAACTGTCTTTCTCAACCCATGAGTTTTGCAGCTTTCACCCTTCCAATTCTTTCCCTGATCCTGCTGGTGGGGGAGTGAGCGAGCAGCTGCCTGGGGCTTGGCTGCCAGAGGGGGTGAAACCACAACCATTCTGTACAGAACTATTATGGCAGTGAGAGAGGTGCTACAGAGCAACATTTACTGACATCTTGAAGATAACCTCAACCTGCAAAAATGTCTTAATTGTGCTTTTTTCAGAAGGAAATGTTTTAAACAAAATATTTATATTGAAGCTTATATTTTAAAAGGTACTTCTGTTATTGCAGCATTAAGACTGGAAACTCACTCTCCCAAGCATTTATTTTGTAACAAACATTTAATTTCATATTTGGTTATGTTTGACAACTCTCATGGGGAGCTAAACACTGCTCTGCCGCTACTGTGATTTCTGACACAAAAAATATGAAATAACTCTGAAAATGACAGAACAGCTTCACTAGCAGGCTTATTCTGCTGAGCTCAGCAAGAGAGAAAGCCTGCCTGGTATCAGTCACTCCTAGAGGCTATTCTGACTTGCACTTGCTGGCAAAAGTCCTTCAAGGACCATCTGCCAGCCAGAACGGGGTGGGGGCAGAGGGAGAATCATTCATGTGCACACTCAGGTACTGCCAAGTCCTTCCCAATTCTCAAAAACTTCAAACAGTAGAAGCTACCATAAGCAATATTTAAGATGTGAGTGTGCCAGTTTTTTTCTTCTGCGGAATCCTCAATATAGAAGCACTCCGCCAGAAGAGACGAAGAGAGGTTACACAGAAAGAGGAGAAGAAAACTGAACAGAAAAATGAATTTATCTTTTACATTCAGAAAATCATGTTTATCGTCACAGGACCATGGTCAACATTATCAAGCACTGCAGGATAACTATACTGAAAAGATACATCTCAAAAGGCTTATTGGAAAGGCGAGGGACACATCAAATATACACTACAGATGTTTGCACACTAAGCTTATATCCTCAAAATTGCTGATATAGTTCTATTTATTTAACTTATTACTATAAAAACACATAATAATCCCAAAGCATTCAAAATAGGAAATGCATAGCCGCTTATGTTCCAATAAGAGAACATTCTGCATCCCTCAATCAGATTTAAAGAGGCAGATCAAAGAGAAAATACCTAAAATTAAATGCAAAACCTTATTCTGATTCAAGAAAAGAGAAAAAAAAAATCATATATTGCAAATACATAGATAGATACCCTTTACATATATGTACATATATACATATTGCAAAGTTCGAGATTAATTGGCTTAGCCTATCCTGTTGTGTGTACCCATTCCATGCTCCCAGTTTTATTTTTCTGTACATGCACACTTGAAGGCATCAGCTGGTAAAGAAGGGCAACAGCTGTTCAGCTTTTGGCATGATGAGGATTTTCTCCATCTATGGTATTGGACAAAGAGTACGGTGATCCTAAATGAGCACACCCTACAGTTTTACTCTTAAAGAGGAAGGAAAGGAGGAAGGGAGAGAGAGAGAAAGAGAGGGAGAAAGAGAGGGAGGATGGAAGGGAGGAAGGGAGGCCGGCATACTTGGCTGTCCAGATGAAGCACAGTGTAACTGGTGACACACTGTAGACAATGTAAAACGAGTTCCTGTTCTGCAAGGAAAATTCCAAGCTAACCAGTTAGCCCCAGTCACTTGAGAAGTAGATCTGCATGCTGACACTGTTTATAAAGCTCTCCAGGACGGGAGAGGCTTTAGTTTTGTTTTACGGTGGCTTTTGCTGATCTGTTGATATCAGTCACTCCTCCACTCCCATTTTCATGCAGTTCTACAGCCAACTGCCTGAAACATCAGTTCAGCTGTTTCTTTTGCACATTGATACTACAAAATTGATCCTGTGAACAGAGAAGATGTTTTCTGTATTCAAAATTAACACAGTAGCATTTTCTTAATTCATGTCCCGTTCCTGTGAAGGGAAGTAAGTCAACGGCAGGATCAATGTGTGGAATAGATCTCTACAACCCAGCCTCATCTCTAAGCAGCTTCAGCACATAGACTATGTAACCAAGCTAACAGCATAAGCAAACGAGTACAAGTATTAGGAAGAAAAATACCATCATTAGGAAGGTACTAGAAAATAATGATCTCTATCAGTGTGGAACCAGAAGCACCACAGATTAAAAAATTTTATTACTTGCATGCAAGGCTCAACTCAATTTGCTTCCCAGCTTCCTTTACCTTATGAAGTGCTCAGCTCAAAACCAGCATGAGATCTGCTCAGAACTTGTGTCAGTTTCCAGTCCAAGTTACAAGAAAACACACACTTGCACCATCTCCAGCAACGGAGATTACTCCACACAAGAAATCCCTATACACTTACTAAGAGGTTCAAGGGTAAAGGCAGCAGGTTCACAGTGCACTTGTCACAGTCACTGCACTGTGAGCTGTAAAACCATAACTCAGTTTTCTTCTGCACAAGCATTTAGCCAAGTGGGTATTTTATGGAGAGGGAGATGCAGAAGAAACCAGGGGGAGGGAAGGAAGAAGCAGCATCAGCATTAATCTAGCAGCACCCACCCTACAGGACCCCAAAGGTCTCCCAGCATCCTCTGCACTATCAGGGACAGCACAACCCATCAGCCACCAGGCAAGAGTGGGGCATAAGACAATACTGCATCAATTACTTCTAATCAGACCTTCAAATTATTCCCAACCATTCATAATTGGCAGCCAAACCTTAATTTAAAACAAACAAAAGAAATAAAAACCAACCCAAAATCCCAAGAGAAACACAACCCCAAAACCTATTTACAATTAAAGTTTTCTTTCCAATTACACATTAATTCTTCTGAATGTTTTTTCATAGTTCTGGAGGTTAAAGAATACTGTCCCATTGTGCCCTACCTGACATAAATAGGCAGCCTTCACTCCAGCACTCCTACAAAATTAGGTAAACTAGCACAGAGACTCCTTTCTCACAAACCAACAATGTTGGTGTAAACACTACTAAAAAAAAATCTCAGAATTAAAAAAAAAAAGAAAAGAAAAGGGAAAAAAAAGCAATTGCTAAATAAAATAAATGCAATTATTAAGTTATCTCCACTGCTTCCATCTTAAAGAACAAACAGCACATTGCTCTCCCAACCTGGTCACAAACTGCCAGAATACATTTTTTCATTCTCTCCTACTTATTTATCAAATTAACCTTTTTTTCTTTTGACAAACCACAGAGCAATAGAAATGGTACAAGGTCATTCAGCACTTAGCACACAGATAGGATCTGATAGACTGTTACAACAAAACCTCTAAATTCCAGCTAACAACTCAGCTTGTAAGCTCAAATCAGTTTCCTGGGATTTTAATCACTGGGGTTTTTTTAATTACAGATTAATAAAAATTAAGGGATTGATTAAAAATTAAGTGCTTTTTAAGATCCATCTGTCCTTTAAAACAAATTAAATTTTCTTTTTCCTGAAGCATATACTTAAGTATTTTTTTAAAAAGAACACATTTCCTAATTTGCTTCATCTCCCTATAAGAGCCTAGAGTATTTGATCAAGCAAAAGAAAATGTACAAAAATCCACAGCCTCCTGGCACAACAACCATTAAAGTGCACAAGAAATTCACTATCAGCTCCAAATGCAGAGTAGATGAGCTTAAGAAAGAAACTGCAAACAGTATTTAAGTGCAAACAAACCTTCCTTTTGCCCCAGAAAATCTCAAGATGCTACGGTCTCAGTATTTATCCTACTAATTTCTCATTTGCTGCATGCTAAAGTAGAAAAAACTTAGGGAAAATTTAGATTTCATCAGCCTCAATACTCTTGATCTGTTAGAACTCATCAGTCTTCCTAGGAATCGAAGAATGACAAAAACAAAAACCATAAGGTTTTGTAGTTGATCTGATAGTTTGACTTTGTGAAAACTCAGTTCATTTGTGAGTCAGGATTTTATGGGATGCAGAAAATGACAGTTACCTGTGTTGTCATTATGCTAATCAGATGGCATTCTAATAGTGCTCCTGAAAGAGGATGTACATTCTGTATCACCTTTTCATTTTTTGTCTGCATATCTCATCCTGTGTATGCAGCAATTTTTTGGTTGAACTGTTTTCAACATTGGAGTTCAAATACTCTGCTACAAGATTAAAGGTGACACTCAAAAGCGATTTCAATAGGCCTAAATTTTCTAGGCACTCAAAAGAAAATAATTAAATGGGTGAAATTGTTATTGTGGGACTTGGGGTCTATTTGCTTGTTTTTCCGTGCACAGGGTCTGCTACAAGTACATACTATCTGCATCACAGGAATATCCAGAGACTTAGGCAGGGTTGGCTTTATGTGTGCACAGAAAAATGTATTGCCTGCTCTGTAAGAGTTCACAGCAATGGTTCTGCAATGAGTTCCATGTGTGGCAACACTTAAACCTTTTCAGATGCCATAGTATTGCTGTAGAGTACTAAACAAATTCAAAACGAAGCATTTCTCATGTACTCTGTTACACAGATTGATAATGGTATCTTGTTGCAAACTGCTAGACTAAAACTGTGAACCTAAAGACTAATAGAGGGTAAAAACTTAGTCCTTCATGAAACCCAAAGAGACATGTGACAAATTCCTTCCTACAATCCCAATAATTCTAAAAAGCAACACTAGATAGAAGCCTGTGATAACTATGTGGCAAGTCGATGAAATCTGTTGCACAGTGTGATAGTTGAGCAATGAGATTTCATTTCCGGTAACTTTGGTACTTTAGCCTCCCTTTTACTTACAGATGCCAGTGGCATAACATTTTGATTAGAAGGCATTTCCTTCTGCTGTATTGCAGTAATTTATTTTTAGAAGTCCATTGCTGACATATGAAACTTATGCTGACATATTTCTAAGTGCCTCAAACAAACACTTCCTTTCGAACAATCTAACATTACCCAGTTCCTCCCAGATCATCATGCACAGACCAGTGTACTCCACCCTAGCTCCAAACCTGCTAGGGAAACGCTTTTCAAGATATATCTCTAGAAGACTGGGAATAAGCAAAGTCCTTTCTGGTTCTATTATAAACACAGATCTACATTATCTTCACAGACAAAGTCAAAAAAGGAACAACATTTTAGCATGGGGGTTTCCCAACTATGCAAAGACCACACATTATTCAATGTGAACCTAAAGCGTTTCTTATTCCTTGTTTGCAACATCTGACACTCTTGACACTTGATCCAAGATTCTGACTGCATCCCTTAAACTCTGTTATCTAGCGGTTGGTGAAAAAAATGAGTTTGTAAATTGAGCCTGAAGCCTCAAACCAATTTACTGCATCTTCAGGAAAATATTTATATATTCTCTTGAAAGACTGGTTTAACCTTCCTCTACTCCCAGTCCCTGGGCAGAAGCTCTGAGAGGCTGTACAATCACTAGGATATAAAGGTAAAGGTAAAGACAAGTTGATAAAGTGGAAGCTTTTAAGACAGGGATCTGTAACTATGAACATAATGCCAAAACCTCTTCTCATGTAAGCAATCACAGTAGAAGCAACAGATTTGTGTAAGGAAGGACTCCAGGATCAAGGAGCTCTGGGATGCTCTGGGCCATATGCTGGTTTACAAGTGTGCTACTTTAGATCACCACTATTCAATGTAAATATGCAGAAAAAATCAGACTCTGTATTAATTAGTATTCACAGAAAGCAGATGCAGAGACAGAATAAATGTGGTATGAATAAATACTGTGTGATGAAAACAGTCTCTATGACCATTCTTTTGTGTTTTACTGAAAATGTATTTTTGTACTTGAATTTAAAATAAAGTCTATTATAAAAAAGGTTTAATTGTGATAAGGTATATAATTATCTTCAAAGGTTTACATGGCAGAGAGGGAGGTTTGAGTTGAAATTCTGGGCTTCAGGTGTGTGGGAGGCCAACTCTGGACCTCTCTACAGCTTTGTCAACATCAGTAAGAGATTAGAAATCTGCACTGCACTAAAAAGAGCTGAAAAAAATAAAATTCACAAGATTTATTGGCACCATAAAAACATTAAGTAAGGTGACTTATTGGCAAATATCGTAATGCCATGTATTGTCATGACAAGGTTCCTCAAACTGTTCTTCACTTTATGGATCAGTCTCAAATGACTTCTCAATAGGACTCTCTAATTTTAATTATGAATGGAAGTCCATATCCCCTGCTACCTAACAAAATTAGAAAAAAAAAATTAAGTCAGCAACTGTTTTAGCTGTATATGGAATGAATACTATTCTGATTCATAACCTTTAAAGAAAAAAAATTAAGAAATCCCTTCAGAAGTCTAGTTTGATTAGGAAAATTAACTCTTCTTACTCTATGATCTTGTGGAAACAGACAGGAACAACACTAAGTTTATACAATTACTGAATTGTACAATGGTCTCTTGTTATCATACCTGTTTACACAGAGCCATAGAAACAGAGTTAAACAGACTTAAGGGCCTACACTACAAATTAAGGCATTGCAAATCCTTCATACAGCATTTGAAACTAGAAAAGTAATTCACCATGACCTAACAGCCTTGCTAAGCCTTTGTTTCCCATTTTCTCAGATTTATTTCTGTATTTAAGAGATGTAAATTTGGCTGAAAACAGAATACTTCTCACTGTATTTCAAGTATTTAGTACTTAAGTAACTCCAGGAACATATAGGAGAATTCATTTGCCAAACTGCTAAGCAAGCATTCATTACTTTAGTTCTGAAAACTTGCATCAGTCATTCATTTCTCTCACATAATTTATCACATATTTCTGGTTTGGATGACAACTATCTATTGTAACTGCAATACATATTCTTTATTTTCATATAGTGTAGAATGTAGAATGTCTAGCTGTAGATAGGCAGATTTCATTAATTGTAAAATTATCTAAAAACGAACATTAGTTTACCAGCTTAATTGATGTTAATATCTAAATTACATAGTAATTATGAAAAGAGAAATGGGTAAGATACGGTTTTGCAACAGAAACCTAATTGTTCATTTATATACTGGAAACCAACATACACTTTCTTATCAATTTCTGGTGCATTTCAAAGCATGCCTCCTGGTCTAGTGCCCTACAGCTCCTCTTGCACACATGGCTGACACCAGTAACTGCTTTTCTGTACCACATTTACAACCAGGCTGCATTCAGTTATTCACATGCCACTTCAGAGACGTGTATATAAAGCACTGACAAAGTCTTTAACAAAAAACAGTGCAAAAAGAAAAAAATATACAGGTGCCATCCAACCACAAAGAAATATCAAAATGTGACAGCAGTCAAGCAGAATAATGCAACCTCAACGAATCCAGCCCGTGCTGCTTTATGATACATAAACTGATTATCTGAAAGACTGGTGGTTCACTCAAGACAAGGGGCCAGCCTCCATCCAACAGCCCGTCCTGCAGGAACCACTGCCCTGCAGCAGTCCCTGCACAGAGACTCTTCCACCCACTCACCTCCAGAAGTGACTTCTTCAGAACTGGGCTGAGGAACATTGGCAGGACAGTGTGGGGAAGCTTGCATTGCTGCCGCCCTTGCTATACCTGTCCTGTGGAGAAATAGAGGACTTAATTTCCAGGGCTGTCAGACAGCACCTTCCACATTACAAGAGACGGAAAAAGAAATGAATTTAAAAGTGTCTGATTTGAGCAAGTACATTTTGGGGTGTGGTGAAGAACCCCCATCTACTGAAGTATTTGGATTACTTTCACATCTTCCAGGGAGTTCTGTTTGCAGCAAGATGGATTCTTTGGTTCATGAGCTGATGATGCTCTTGCCAGTTACCTATGTAGCAAGCTGAGATATGGTCATTGAGAATCAACATAACAAAGCAGCCTAAATAAAACAATTAAGGAAATCATATTTAAAATAATCTCTCAACTCTGACATGAACAAGTAACCATTGAGCAGCTCTTCCTTCTACTTCCTTTTCAAAACAGCAGTTTGCCGCGCTTTATAAATTTCCTTTACAGAAACCATTACTATATGAATTACCTAACAGAGCAAGTTATTTTGCTCCTCCTATCCAACCCACTCCACAGAGCCACTTTATTTTACTTCCACATTAATCTACATAGGGTTACCACATGAATAGATCCTAACAAAGACCTTTTTCCTTTTTTAAAGGAGAAAAGGAAACTTTCCACAGCTCTCATGGTTTCTAGCTGGGACAATAGTTTTCAGCCACCAGTTTTTAGTATGACACATTCAAATGATTTGTGTATCACCAAGTGCAGTGCATTAGAGAGACAGAGACAAAAATTATTCTATCTGAAATATATGAATAAATCATTCTTCTGAGCATGGTGATGAATGCAATGTTTTACAATTTCCAAACCAACTCTCTAAAGCCCTACTAAAACAAGTGTGTTTGTTCCAAAAGTGATCCTCTGCACCTTTCAGGAGTACCATGATGGATTTTTTTGGAGGAAATGTCAAGTTTAGACACCAAGAACTGGAAGCTAATGACCAACCATTTCATTCTGGTATGAGTGTGCACTGAATACTGATGTTCACAGGCAGGAACAATTTCCAACAATTAATTGGAAAAATATCAGCCTTCATTGCATTTGCTTAACTTTGGTCAACAGCAATGTTAATCTTGCAAGTGAACTGAGGGACAAGACAAAGCCTATACATGTGAGGTTTTTATATAATTCAGAACTGCTGAAAAGCATGGAAAGCAAGACAAGAAAAACGTGATTATAATATGGCAGAGCACCTCTACTAAGGAAAAAAAACTAACCCAAAAAACCCACACACACTTGTATTGCATCAATTACTTAAACTAAAGAGTAAATGTAGGGATAAATAGAATTGTTCACTTCTTATGTGGGCAAAACAGACTCATGCATCACTCACTTCCTTAACAAAGTGCCAGACAGCATGTTTTCTTCTTTGATTTTTTTTAATGTGCAACTGCACACTATTTTTCTCTAAAGTTCCCAGTTTCTAACACACTAACCCCTTCAAAGCAATGAAACAGTTTGTGTCTCTGAATATCTGCTAATTGGAGTATAATTGCAGCTGCCTATGAGCTATGACTATAAACAGACTTTGGCCAAAATATTTAAAAGAAATCTGCACGAGAAATAATAACTATTGGTCACATATATAATATCATATTTAATAAAATCAGTATTTAAATATAAAATAAGATACATCAGGTTGGCTCAAATAAATAGGACTGATTAATTCTGTACTGGGCACTATAGACCTTCTAAGACAGTGATTATTCTCAGCATTAACAGGAATTTTAGTAAATCTGTTCCTTTTCTTCGTGTGACAAAAACAATGAGTATCAAAAAGAAGCAAAATGAAAAGAACCTGACAGTCTTAGATTTTATGTGTTGCCTAAAGACCTCTCAGAGTCACCAAAAACCTGTCCCCAAAATGCCATGACATGTGGATAATCTAGATATTACAGTAACAATGCATTGATAGTACTGATCAGATCTCCAGAGAAAATTATTCAAATAGTTTGAAATACTTGGCAATATCTTCTAATAATCATTGAAAGGACTAGGACTCCTAATATATTTGCCCTCACTGAAATGCAAACTGGCAAATGCTAAAACTGGGGGGAGGGGAACCTCTACAATTGAAAGCAAAAGCTGAAATGGTCACAGTGTAGATTTTTGTTTCTTTACTTTAGTAATCTACAAAGATATCCATGCCATGCTTTTCACACTTTGAGGGTACCATTTATTTCAAAAACAAGTCTTAAGTGTTCAAAAACAAACATTATGTATTAAATGCTTCAAAGAGCCTTTCCTTTGCTTACATCCTCCTGATTTTCTCCAAATAAATTATTGTTCTCCAGCCTCCTCTACAGTCTACAGTGACCTATGTACACCTAGCACTTCAAGAGGCACTTCAACCATGGGATATTTCTAATAGGTAGGATCACTTTGACTGTCTGGGAGACTAATTCATGGAATAAAAAAAGACAACAACTTTGTCTCAGGAGGAAGGTACATTCCAGAGATTACTCCAATTCAGACAGAAAGCTCTTCCATGATAGAGAGCACATGCTATTTTTAGGATGAAGATGCATCCTGCCACCAAAACCAGGCTAGAATACTTCTTCTGCCTCCTTGTTTAAATCTTGTGTAGAATCTCTTGTATACATAAAGGGACTCTAATGCAACTCCCAGACTCACTTATCACCTCTGCCAGAAATTTTCATGTGAGTCCTATAGAAATCATTTGTTTTTCTACAGTTCATCTACCCTTTGAAAAATTAAGACAACTCACCTTTCAGTCTCCATGACTGGAAAAAGAAATGGTGAGCAGTACATTGTGCGGGCCTTTAATGAATCCATGCATCTAGGGCTGCAGCAGTGGATTCCCAAGTGACAACATTCAGGTGGTGCTTGAACACAACCTTTCCTATTCCCTGCAGATGTGAGAGGACTGTAGTCCCACCTGGGTCTCTCCAACCAACCTACAGCTGAATCGTATCAGTCATCACTGTTACAGAGCCCATACTTAAATCCCAGCATCCAGAAATGATACTGCTGGTACCTGAACTTTAATCAATAGTCTCCACAGAAAAAGGGATAATGGCAGTTTCAATATAGTGCATGGTATGGTTTTGCTAAGAACCTATGATTTTTTTTATGCAAGCTAAAATGAATATTGATTTCTTTCAAGTCCACTGCGCACTAAATATAATTTCCACTGTTGCTATTTGAGATATGAGATAAAAATGCCATCTTTCTCACTAAGAAAAGAATCAACAAGTCTTTCTTGAGGCAGAAATGCCTAAGGCTATTTGGTATATTTCAAACAATCTTGGCAGCTGAAGGTAGCCAAAAATGTACACTGATTCATGAAAAAACATACAGAAAATTGACTTTGGTGCCAGCCGAGCTTTGAGTATGTTCACTGTTCACCGTGGACTGCAAGACACTGCCAATCTAAAACATCCACAGTGATAACTAACATTAAAAACTCAGTGCTTCACCTCCGAGTTATAAACCAAAGGAAGGTAAGAAATGGCTGTAAAGCAAAAAAAAGTCTATATAGACTATGAGTAATTTCAGGAGATTCACCAAGAAGTGCAAAATTCTGTACATGGAGTGGAAGAGCTCCAGACATCTATCCGAAAAGCAACTGTCTGGAAAGGACCTGTGGTCATCTGGGATGCTAGGCCAAATATGAGCCAACAGTGGGTTCACATCAGCAAACCCCACGCTGGCCCAACACTAGAAAGAAAGTGGCCAGAAGAAAGAGGGAAATCACACTCCACTCACCCCTGATGAGGCTACATGTTGAACAGAGAGCAAGAATTCAACGCTCTTCCACAAATGACTGAACCAGCTTATGACAAAGCTGACCATTTTTTAAAGACAGATTAATTGAAGCGAGTAGTTCTGCATGTGGCACACAATTTTTCTTCCAAAAAATGCAACTGTGCAAATTCCTCAGCCATAGTCTGTTCCTTGATAGTGGGTTAATCTTTCAGGTTTGTCCTCAACCAAAAAACTCTGGGATGCTCTTAACAGGAATCACCAACTACAGGAAGACCTCTCATCAGCTTAAGTATTTACCTAAATGTTCTGCACATAGCTCAGAAACCCTCATAACGATACTGTGAGCTTTCTGGAATCTGTAAAAGCCTAATTCAGGAGGACAGTATGACCTAACAAATAAGCACAAATGGGCAAATGAAGGGGAAGAATTGCTGTTTTCTTTTTTTTAAGGTTCTGGTAGAGACAACCCTGAAAAGT
This sequence comes from Platysteira castanea, assembly GCA_013397175.1. Lineage (NCBI taxonomy): Eukaryota > Metazoa > Chordata > Aves > Passeriformes > Platysteira > Platysteira castanea. Next base: position 132,822 of record VYXC01005845.1, read on the forward strand.
ATCTGTAACAAAGAAAAATTATTTAAAGGCTAAAACTATGTTACTGACATTCATGAAATATCCTGTAATTTTTTTTTCAGAGAGATTTAATTATACCTTTCATACTACTCACACATTAAAAGATCTTCTGGTTAGCATTAATTTGAATTCTATTGCCACATAAATTAATACAACTTAGACACATTTATCAGCCCTTTAAATAACAAAGTGATGTGTCCAGGCCACATATTCTTGAAAAGGAGAAAAAGACATACAATTAAAACCTCAACTGCAATTACTTTGCATTTCGGAAAGTTGAAGAGTAGCCTGGAGCAAATTACCTCCAAGAGAAAATCTGGAGAGCAGTTTTGCTTCAAGCAAAGACTTAACAGTATTTAAAAGAAAGCAATATGCAGCATGAGTAAATCATATAGCAGAGAAAAGGGTCAAAGAAAAATAAATGGGTTGTACTCAAGTTAGTATAAATCTGAATGCATTACACTCCTAAGGAAACTTGCAAAGACAGTATTAATGTCACAGTATTCAACAGGATAATTTTAACCTTAAATTTAATAAATCATACTATGCATGAGAAGTCCCAAATAGATTTCCCAACTCTTTGTGCAAATGAACAAAATGGTAATTCTACATAGATGTAGAATTACAGAAAGTCTGGTTTTTTGGTTAAAGGACAGTATATGGTTTACTGTTGAACAGAATTGCATTAAACCCTAAGAAAACTAACTAACAAATCCACATAATTTTAGCTCCCAGAAACTTTTGTGTGAAAAAATTTCCTTTTTTGTGTGAAAAAATTTCCTTTTTTGTGTGAAAACTTTTGTGTGAAACTGAAGAATGTACTTACATTTCCTGACAGTAGTAGGAAAATCTAAGATTTGTAGATTCTAACAATTCTGAATATGGTAGATGGAGTTCAGCCACATTTTCATCTTTACCTACTGTTGTCCTATAGAACAAAGCCAGCAATGATACTGAATCTCTGAAGATTCAGCACACTTGAAACTTCCAGAAAAGTTTTTGGTGAGTGCTGAGATAAACTCTTAAAAAAAGCTCTTCCAGTACCAGGGGTTAAAACCTATATTCCCACACTATATACAATGTAGTACTGAAGACAAAAGTATCTAAGGTTACTGTGCAAAGTAGTTAGAACAAACAGATGCAGAGATTAAGACAGATGAATAGATGTATAGATGCAGAATAGGTGTAGAGGTGAGGCACTGGAACAGGTTGCCCAGAGAAGCTGTGTATCCTCCTTGAAAGTGTTCAAGGCCAGGCTGGATGGGGCTTTGAGCAACCTGGTCTAGTGGAAGGTGTCTTTAATGACCCTTCCAACCCAAGCCATTCTACGATTCTGAGATTAAAATCATGAACCAAATCACAAACAAAACACATGGTTTGTATAAACATACATATATTTTTCTGGACTTACAATATGTACAGAGAGTACAGAGAGTACAGCCACACAAAGCCATTCACCCGGATCCAATCCTGCTCCAGCCGGTGGCAGGTTCTCAACAGACTTCATTGGACGCTAAGTCACAACTACACAAATGCTTTTAACAACCGGATTTTAAAGATGACGTTGTTACTCCTTGATAGAAACATGGACCTTAGTGTCCTAACAAATCTAAGTAATGCATTTCAGATTTTTAAAACCTACCAGAGTAAAAAAAAACTAAATTAAAAAAAAAAAGTCTGTTATTTACTCACTACCATTTCTATAGCAGGATGGCATGAGAGACTGAAATGTTAATGGTTAGTGACTCAAACAATCAGCAACTTGCAATAGCAGCGGGTGCTTTGCCAAGGCTGGGTTTGCAAGGTCACAGCCCAGGTGCAGAGGGGGTGAGCACCCACCACCAGAGACTGCAAGCTGGGGTTTGAGCCACATAACGGAGAAGGCAGGTAAGAAGCAGAGCCTGCAGAGAGGTGGGATAATGCTTTTTCTCATGCCAATGTCCTCCCTTAGATAACAGGCTCAGTTGTACAACTTCTCCTTGGGGAAGGACAAGGGCATTCACACACAGGCCTGAAGGTTTTCATCCCTTTTGATGGGGCACAACTGATTTACCCACACTGGCATGAGAGGCAGCTGTCATGTCTTAGAAGGTGTCATAAACCATCAGAGACCTCCAGAGTGCCCCCTGACTAATTTTTGGGGCCTTCCACCAGAGGACTGCATGTGATCAGACAGTGTAAAAGTGCCCCCCCAGTAAGGGAAGGGGTGTCTGACAAACCGGAACGTTTATTAATCCATTGAACTTCGTGTTTCAGGGGCTTCCCCCACTCCCAACTGATCAAGATGGAGACCATCACTTCAATCAATGGACACCAAATAACAACAATCAAGCCTCCTTGGTAGATGGGTGGTCATATCTTTCCCCTCTACCATCTACTTTTATCCTTTCTTTCCCATTCTTTCTTTTCCTTATATATTTTCTTAAGCAGTATCTTCATACTTTCATACTGTTTCATACAGATAGAAAACAACCAAAATGGCTACATACCTCCTTTGCATTGCAAGCATATTATTCTAAAGTAATCCCTACATAAACATATATACATATGTACATGTGTGTATATATATATACATAAACACCAGTCATTCAGTGTCATTTCACTCTAATCTACTGCAAGACATCTATTAACAAGGACCTCGGTCACCCTCACCTGCAGGGGCGAGTCATAACAAATAGTAAACTTAAAGAGAAAACGCCATTAGCTTTCCCTCATGATAACATGGTAACCTGTTCTTCAATCATGTCTGTTAATATTAACATTTTTAACTGGGACCTTACCCAGCAAGGCTGCCAGTTCTCCCCAAAACTCAGAAACTCCTTTCCAATAAAACGGGGCGGAAGTAGGGGCAGAAGTAGGGACTCTTCAAATTTAAAAACAACCCTCCTCCTGCACCTGAGGGTCATCTACACATCAATGAATCAAGTCCAAGATGATTCTGAGTCGCATCTGTGTCCTTTAATGACAGTAAAAGAATGGTACTAAGTGACAATCCCAAGTCTTGCACTCACAAGTCTCAATGGATATACACACAGACAACAGAAAGAACTTGACAAAGAGTGCCAAATGAGTTGTGGTTTTGGCTGGACTCCCTTTTTTTTTTTTTTTTTTTTTTTTTTTTTCAATTTGCTAAAANTCCTGGAACTTAAAGAGTAGCAAGTACTGCAGATAGAAGCCAAGTACCACTACAATCAAGTCAAGCAGCAAATGGAAAGGGAACAGTTGCTGTCAAGGAAGGAATTCTGAGTCCTTATTTCTCTCCCCAGCAGTGCTTGGATCTACATATTCCTGATGACTCTGAAGTCTGAGCAGGGAGTATTACTTCCAGAGAGAAATGCTGAGAATTTAAAGCTTTAGGGTCCTGCTTGAACAGAGATGGAACAGTTGCCTTCTGGCAGGAATTAAAGCTGGTATGGAAATATCACAAAAGGAATTAAAAGATGGTCTGGAAAGTGGCCAAAAGAAGATCAAAGGAACTTTAGCAGTATGAAGACACATACTGGAAGCACATGAAAAGGAACTTCAAGACAGACCATTACGTTTAAGAGTTAAGGTTTACCCATCTGTTGCCTGGGTAGAAGGCTGTGTGAATCAGGGGAAAATGTGGATTATTCCTGTGAGATATTGAGTCCAAAAATATTCATGCTCTCTTACATAATTTCCAGTCTTGACCACATGTCAGATGTCTAGGAGAACAGATGTATTTTAGATTCAGCCCAAATTCTGAACTGTAAGAACTGATCAACATATGCTTCTTCCTGTTCTTCAAGTGTGGTATGTTACTGGATCTGAGATTCATCTGATAGCCAGTCTGATGGCTATCTGTGAGTTAAAAGATCTTAAATACAGGCAAACTATAGCTCATGCCTTATATCACATTTATTGTTGTAAATATCTAACATAGGTATGAGTAATCAGTTGTTGTACAGAAGCACAACAGCAGAAGTGGACAGTTCTTAAAGCAGTTAGCTTTGAGAGCAGAAATGGACCATCCATGGATGTGATCTGGGTAGCCCCAGAGTTGAAAAGTGAAGCTCTGGGGATTCAGAGTTGGATAAATCTTAAAGGGAACTGTTGGACTACTGCTTTTAAGACCTATCATGATGTTTTACAGGAGGTTACACAGGTGTTTCACCCCATCTCTACTTTAGCCCGATGTGCTACTATTGAACTCTGTCAGTAAACTCTGTTCGTGCTGCTATCAATAGAAGCAGTTTTTGAAAAATAAAATTGGAGAAAAGAAAATCTTTCTGTGCTCCATCAGGTTTCTCAGCAGGCCACAAAACGAGGAACTGGAAAAAACAAAGACTCTTTACATAAACTCACAAGAACCACTACTTACAAGCTAAAACACAAGACTTTAACAAATTCTTCGTCCAGGATGTATAAACAGGTGAAGTTACTATTTTCATGAAATATTTATATTTCCTTAATATATCTTGCCATGCAAAATCCTACAGGGTTTCACTTATAAAATAAAATCTCAGATTTTGGAGTCACAATTTCTAGACTGCAGTGCAAAATCACCAGTGGCAAAGTACAGGAGACTCTGGTAAGCTCCTTTATTCCTTTCCTCAAGTACAATTATTTGTATATATCATTCTGTTATAGATCTGTATATATCTGTAAATATCATTCTGTTATTATGATAGAGTATGTCTGTACTCATATGCACAAACAAATTTCTCCATGAAGATTTTTGGATCAAAGGTGACTTAGCAAGAGGAACATTAAAGACTTCAAAATATTTGCAACATTTCAGGAAAGGAGACTGCCAAACTGAGTACTTTTTAAAGAAAACTGTGTAAATTCAACTGCTAACAATAATATGATTGAGTTTAGTCATTAAAATGTAAAATATAAGAATAGCTTCCTGCGCTAACCTCAATGTAACTACATCCATCAAGTCTCATCTGTAATAACCAGGCTGGTGTTTGCTCTGTGGGGTCCAAATCGCTAATTCTTCCCATTTACAACAACTACCTGGCTGTCAGGAACAAAAATAATTTTCTGTCTAAATATACTTAAAAATCAAAAATGAATCCCTCTGCAAACAACTCTCCACACTGGCAATCACCTTTGTTAGTAATTATTTATCGTGCAGAAGCATCAAAGCTTTCTGCTTTCACATTTAACATTACTATTAATACTACCATTTCCCAGGGACATCCAGGATAGCTGTTGAACATTTTTCTGATGTACTTATAGATGATATTTCCTTCCTTCCTTCTACAGTGCATAAATATTGCAGAAGCCTTATAATAAGGTGGTTTTGAAGGAGCACAGCAGTTATCTTCACTACCCCATAAGTCTCTCCCACACTGACCAAACTGGTGCATGTTCAGCAGGCGCCAGGGAGCAGCCATGGGACCCTGATGACAGATGGCAACTTTTCACCAGCAGAAGACAGCACTGCCCATGGCCACCCATGCTCTCAGGAGCAGGCAGCTGTGGTGGTTCCCTCCCTGACAGCAAAGGACAAATATAAGCCAGGCCAAGTTTGCTGACATTTTCTGAAGAAGCCCAGGTTGGTGAGCTATCCATCATCCCTTTCCCTCTGCTCTGATACTTCCCCCTGTGATAGAAGAGGCCCCAACAGCAGCAGGGAAGGAAAGATGGGCATCACAGGCTACAGACTCCTCTGGAGAATGGGCAGTTTGCTGACAATAAGGGCATCCATTTCAGTTTCAAACCAAGCCCCCAATTTTAAATACCTTGAAATTAACCTGAAAGTATGAAGAAGTAAAAGATATTGTCAACAATCTAAAAAAAAAAAAAANCAACAAAAAAAAAAAACGGGGAAAAATCTACACAACAAAGAGCTGTTTGTTTGTACCCTCTACAAATCACATTCAGCAGTAATTTCTGCAGCACAGTTCAAAGTTAAGACAACTAAATCCCTTCATGTGGATGTAGAGTGAATTCTTGCAGACAGTAAATCTTGAAGTTTTAATATAATCGGCTGATTTGCAATATCATTGCTGCTAACAAATGCAACTTATTTGTCTTAAAACTAGCACCTCTGAAACATTTACATGGTAACACAAAAGGCCTCTGCTCTATTTTCCTCATTTTTCTGAAATGCATGTGGAAGCACAGAAATGTCTAATCTATCAAGTAAAGAAGCACTTAACCCTGGAAAATAAAATCCACATTCAAGGAAACAGTTTGTCAGAAAGCTGCAGCTCATCACCACCACAGAGGAAAATCAGAAATTCAAGGACACTGCTTCCCACATGATGGTGTAGGGAAAATTTTGGTCCAGCCAAAGCCAAGTCTCAGTCCCCTGACCAGCAAACACTGTCACACATAGACCAAAACAGTCTGTCAGTCATATGGGACTTGAAGAACAGTGCCCTACATATCAGCTCTTACTGTCTCCCAAAGCTGCAACTACTCCATTGCCATTCCAGTACTTCTAGATTCACATTTCAAGCATAGCAACTAGGAGGAATACAGACACACCAGAAACATGCAGTAGCAGTCATCCACAAAACTACTGTGAGTGTAACATATACCACAACACAAGTGCACACAACATGCACAAAATCATATTCATATTGCACCTGAGCAATGAGAATAACCATCATCCATATGACCATTACTTGACTCTTAATAAGGCATTCCAGGAAATTCTGTAAGATGTAATAACTCACATCTAACTATTTCAAAGAGACTGCGTATGTGAATTCTGCTTTGAGCTTCACTGCTGATTAAAGAGAATATACTTGACCTAAATCTTCCATTCAAAAGAAGACTACAGAATACACATCTGACTTCACCTTGTACTGGTTATTCCCCTATCACAGAGCTGCATGCAGCAATAAAAGATATCAAATCAAGCAGGGTGTCAAATTAACATGTAGCATGACAAGAGTCTCACGTGCTACTTCGGCAACCAATTCAGGCCTGCACTCACCAGTCCACTGTGCCTATTTGTTGAATTTTTCTAATTAATTATTACTACTGAATTTATTAGTTGAAGTTTTCTTTTTATCACAGCACAATGTAGAAATAAAGACATTTATCAGAAATTATTTATGAAATAATAACAGACAGATCCTGATTTTCCAGCTATACACTAGTTAAAGACCTCATGCCAGGTTCTATCATAAATTCATACCTCTCAAACAGAGTAACATGATGTTTGGTTGACTGGATTAAAGTTTAGAAATAAATAACAGATAGTTGGTGGCCAGCTCACTGATTGAAAACTATTTTTAGTTTCTATTTGAAGTGTTCATTTAACATCTTAGAATAAGGAGAAATAATATGGAGTCATTAAAAATTGAGAGAAAGAAATAAGCAATCATTTACTTCTAATTCAACTCTGATGATCTTTATTTCTACTAGAAACTGGCCCAGAATCTGGTAGAGCATGCTATGGCTGTCTTTCATGCAAACAGTACTACCACAGGCAGCATTAACCTCAGAATTTACGCAAATGGTGTTATTTTGTACAGTCATTGACTATTTGCAGCACCTGAGTCACAGGAACAACAAAAGCACTGCAAACAGGAAGAAGTAAGGTAACGGTAACGAAGTTCTAAACAGACTTGAGTTGAACTGGAACTAGAGAATAATAAACCAACTCTTAGTCTTTTACTTTCTTCTGTACTCTAAGTAAAACCTATATATCATTATAATACAGATGTTTGCATCCTTCTCTTTTTTTGTAATCGATGGATCAATGAATATGAAAGAAAAACACACTGCTATATGCAACAATACAGATCCCAAACTGTGTCATATTAACAATTCACAGAAGTTACTGAACTGCATGGCATGTTGTGCTGAGAGATTTTATTAGGAACCAAATCTCTTAATGTACATCTTTATTATTTGTCTTTCACTGGCAAAATACAGTCTGCTTTAATTTGCATTCAAGCAATAACAAAAACAGGAACAAGAGTTTTTCAGCAAGGAAACACTCCTGAGAAAAGGAACTTTCTTACCATATATAAGGCTGCTTTGCTAGGTGGGGTTTTTGTTCTTGGGAAAGAATTAGGGAACTTTGACCAGGAACCAGTAATATAGACCACATTCATGATTAAGGGCAAACTTAGCATTAACCTAAGAACTATGGAAATAGTTGGTCAGGGAAGTGCCCCAACATGGCTAGAAGTTCATTTAAAAGCCTTTCTTGTTTAAAAAATTCCAGAAGTCCCCATAATAATGTTATCTAATTTTCTGAGATTATTACCTTTCCCTGGCCAAAAAACTACATTGATATTAGCCAGCAAATACTTTGTGTTCTCTTAGCGTACAGCCCTTGAGACAAAGCCTTACTATGGTGATTAAATAAACCGTGGATGGAAAGTTTCAAGGATACAACTAGTAATGGTGTAGTAGTAACACAGCATAAACAGTAAGGACAGATTACCTGTTTATGGCTGTAATAAAAGACAGTCAACTCTTCATCATTATAAATTATTCAGTGTTATTGTATAGTGTTTCACATTTTAAACTGATGCAGGAACAACATCTATTATTCTCTGAATTCACCATTTAAATATATGATATATTGCTGAAATGTCTGAGGTTTACATAGAAAACATATAGAAAATATACTGTGAAATACAGTTTCATAATGATACATACACTAAATAAACTGCTCCCATGGTGAACAATGACACTCACTCTACCTGCACAATGTTGTTTAGTTTTACATTATTCAATACTTTTAAACTGTCAGTTTCAATTAGAAAAAAATCTGGCAGAGACAGCGAGCTTGCATGGATCATATTTCTACGCCTGCATTTTATCTTACACACACATTGCACTGTCCATGTCCTGAACTTCCGGTTTTAAGGCTTAAATGTCGCTCAATCTATTACATGTAACAGTTATACAGTTAAATATACTATAAACATGTCTAATTATAATGTTTCTAGTCTGTTGGCACCTGGAAAAGCTCCAGATCGGTGCAAGTGGGTTCTTTTTCAGCTCCATGTTCTCATTGTCATGGAAGGAGCTTAGTTGGTTTGTCATGTAGATAATATTCTAGATTGTTCTTTTCTTTTGTTAATACATCTTATTCACTTCTCCAGGACCTCTAGCACTATACAACAACCAAATACATTTATTATTTAGATAGTGAGTGCAAGATTGTCTGTTGATTACATATGCATGTGAAGAGAGCCAAGGCTGCCACCAGTCCCTAAGGGCAACCCACCAAAACCAGTGACCCAGCGTCAGAGATTTATTCCTTTGCAAACGGGGAAGATTGCAGCCCAGCTTAATCACACTTGGTAAAGTTTTACAGGGTACATGTGACACTGCTGAATAACTGTCATCAGGAGAACAAGACATTAAATGAAGATCCAAACCAAGTAAACTGCCTGCCTTTGAAGCATGTCCAGCAGCTCAGAGAGGCTTGAAGTGCCCTCTTAGGATAATCTAACAACCAGTCCTTAAACTAACCCCATCCTTGAAGAGGCAGGTCTTCTGAGGAGGCAGTAACAAGTTAACACCAACATGTTCCTGCTCTTTGGGAATGCTGGGAACAGCAAACTAAGAAACTCCAGAGTCCCAGCCTAGGATCAACCATCCTAACTCCAAACCTGATTTATGATTTCTTCATAAGATAGATCTGGCAAAATAGACACAACAATACTATGAGTGCCTAACAGACATAGTATGAATGGAGCACTTTGAATGTGTAGCTGGTACAGCATCACCACAAGCGTTGCTGGCGGTGTAATTCACACTGGCTAAATCTATACTTCCTTTTTTGGGCTTGTTGGAGTGAATTGCTGCCCCATGCCACCCATGCAGACATTGCCTTAAATATCTGTGCTGCGCAGATCCAAGCTTCGAGTAGTACCAATGTTTGATTTTCCTGGATGCTGAACCCCACATCCAGCTACAGGTTTGAGTGAGTGAGCAAACAGATTGGGCTTCAGTAGAAGCCAGTGTGACAGCAACACTCTAGCTCTGCCTCCATGGCTTCACCCAACTAAGCTGCACGAATAAAGATTACAAAGCCAGCAACATCACTTGGATGGAATAAACCTTATTAATCTAAATCTTCAAGGCTACCCACAACATTCATCTGAATATCACTGTGAATAAAAGAACCAAATCCGTACACAGAAAGACATAACTATATCCTGTTTAACAAGGGGCAAAGTTACGCTTTAACAAGGTTTATCCCTATTCTTACTTGACTCAAGGAAAAAAATAATAAATAAAATAAGCGACTAGACTAAGAATGAGCAAGAATTTCCAGGGTAATTCTAAAACTTCTTCTAAATGAGTTCTGTAAAAAGATTAAAATCATCCATATTCACAACATAAATCCTGAATTGCTGGAGGTTAAGAGGAAGAATTACCTCTTCTACTTTTCTTAATAAGGGGAAATCAGTGAACTAGACTGACCAATGGTGAACCTGAGCCAGCAGAGTGGTTCTTGTTCACTATATTCATCCAATTAATACCTCAGGTATTAAGGTCTAATTCAAATTATATTTGAGATGTTTATGAAAGAAAGCTCATAAATAAATTTCTTCTTCAGCGACAAAATTTGGTAATTTCCTCTAATTTTGATTACTGAATAAGAGAAAATACTAACTTCTTTAGTTAAGACAAAAAGAAAAGGCCCCCAGATCGCTTTTCATTATCTGCAGAGGACTTTTCTTTAAAACCATTAGGAAAAAAAGGGGGGTTTTTATCCTCTATAGATAAACGTTTCACATGATTATGATTCAATATGTTTTATACTGCACTAGTAATTCTCATTATTCTTCAAATATCATATTTGAGGACCTTAACATGATTAAGTTTTCCATAGAAGTTAAGCCATATGGAACCAAATGGCACAATTTGGCCATATAAATGACTAGACAGTGCAGGTCAGCTCCTGCTCCACTGCATCAGTGCAACCCCATTGGCTCCACTTGCATTTGCAGGCCTAGACCAAGGGAGGAACCTGTGTCTCTCCAGAAACTGGAAGTATAAACAACTTTTTATTTCTTCCCAAAAACAGAGATATTCCATAATAAGGCAGGGATCAATTCATATGCTAGACTTGTCTGCATGCAACCTGTAATATGCCTCCACCCACCAGAGAAGAATTTCTCCAAACAAATTTGGGATCATGGAGGTGAAACATATCCTTTAACACAGTTTGGCAAGAATAGTGAATTTTTTTCATTATTTCTGTTAACTGTTAAATCAGTAAAATACAGAGTAACTGAATTAATCTGGCAGTTCAGTAAGAGTGGCACCATTGATTCCTGCAACTTTCTGCCCCTACCAGGAATACAGGAACCATACCACACAATTCACTGATCTGAATCAGATCCTCTGTGGCTGATCCCAAGGCTCTGAGACAGCAAAGCATATCAGCAATCCTGTCAGTTTTACCATTAATCTTAAGCACAGGTAACATCAAGGGAACTCTAGGACTGAAGGACATTCTCTGCCTGCTAAAGCACACAAGCTTCTTTTTATCCCCCTTCCCCCCTCACTGTCCACAATATTCTTGTCCTCTCCCCAACAGACTCTGCCTGTACAGTAATGAAGGATCATGTTTCTCCCATCCAACCCATCTTCTCTTCCCGTGCCTCTCCTCTCTTCCCAGTGCTCCTACAGTTGCTGTGGAAATAACACATTTTACTGACCCAACACCTCCTGGGCAGCTGGTTCCCACAGCTGTGGTGCAAAAGGCAATTAAGATAAAACACAGCTCAGCAATGAATCACAAGCCTGAACAGATCTCAGAGGTCATCTAGTCCATTCCTCTGCCCCACGGGAGGCTCAGCTATCCCCATGTCATTTCTTACAGACATCTATGTCACCTGCTTTTAAAAACTTCAGCAATAAAAATTACACAAGCTCCCTAGGCAATATATCTCAGTGTTACACCACCTTTGCAAAGAAGTTCAATCTTTCCTCACAGCTCTCTTTTTCTAAGCCTCAGATCTTTTTCCTCTCTTTCTTTTCAAGTCTCACCAGATTTTTCTATTTTCCTCACACAAACAACTCCATTTAAGCAGTTTGCTTCAAAATCTACTTTTGAAAGTGATCACTGAAAAATTTACTGTATATTGCTGCCAGAATTAAATCACCTTTTTCCACTGCGAAACCTTAACATAATTTTAAAGACTTTAAATGACAAAATTATTCATGTTTTGCTTGTTTTAATGCTATATTGTAGTTGTGCATACGTAACAGGAGAAACAGGGTCAGGTGATCACTACTGTCGTATCTGCGTCTATAATGCCTATTACCAGAAAACAGTGTAACAACAAAATCAAAAAAAATGTTGAGATTTAAAAACCAATTCAATTTTCCATAGTCAAGGTAAAGCCACATTTGTCACAGATAATCCCAATCTTAGAAAATAATGACCTATCAAAGAGATGAAATTTGACTTTGCTCAAACAAGTAGTTTTGTTAGGAACACATTCAATCCACTAGTGAGAGCAGAGCAAATCAGATTTGGCTCTCAGTTTTCCTATACCCTGAATTCATATGTCGTCTGATTGTGTGGGCTTTTTTAAATCACTGAAAAAGTAAAACAGGAATGGAAGTAAAGCAATATTATAGTTAACCCACATCTTCATGATTGCTGGCTTTACTTTCCCCAGTGAATAGTTAGAGGAAGAAAGTATAAATAAGGGTTAGAAGTACCTCCTTTTGTAAATTAATTTAGTCTACTGCATGGAAGAGCAAGGACAGAGGACACCACTTACCAAGATTTTAATACTCTGAAAACAAGATAAAATTTTAGTTATTCACAAAAAACAATGAATTGGTAACTTCTCTATTACACTGGACACAACATAGTATTTCTTCATTTTAAATGGTGGATTACAAAAGCTAAAGAAAAACTTGGATTGGACCCCAAAGAAGTGTAACAAGGTAACACATTATTACCTTTCTATTGTTGCTTCATACAGCACTTAACAAATGAAAGGCCTGTGAAAGGACTAAAGGCCTTTACAGATGAGAAATCTTCAAGTTCTTTCACAGAGCCAAATCTTTAAACAAAAAAATACAAAATCCCACAAAAGAACAAACAAAGCACATTTTAAGCACCAGTTTAACTAATGTATTCATTATGCATTTTAAACAAAGTGTATCAATGAGAAATTAAAATTCGTGATGCTCTTCTTTGAGCTGAAGGTCTCCCTGGAAAAATTTGAGATTAATTCATTCCCTCACGATTTCCAAGATCTTTTCAAAGGTGTGGTAATGTCAGATATAACAGATGTAGAGAATTCTATTACACCTGACAAACTCGGCATTCGCAACAAGAATTACACTAGTCAGAGATGAAAAACTAACACTTTGCTACTGAAGATTTCAAGAACAGATGCCAACATATTTCATTATAACTTCTGATCAGAGGAAAAATATAATATAGGCCAGCATTGATATTGGAAGTATATTTTGATCCATTTCAGACAAGCCCCTCCATGTACAATGACAGAAGAACATCCAGTCCTTATGATCCAAGTATCAAGTGAAGATAAAACATGAGAAAAATCTAACACTTGCATGAGCAGAAGTCACAAAAAATACTAAAAATCTCCATCTAATTTTTAGAACACCCATGACATATAAAAGAGGAAGATACACATTTGCAAAATCCACAAGGAGTTATTTTCCTCAGATTATAAAACTGAGAGACTTGAAAGTTCCATTTTTAACGTAGCTGCACATCTGAAATTCACCATGTATCAAGTACACCGCAGTAATTATATTTGCATTCTGCAGAATCTCAGGCATGAATTTACAAATTTAAACGAAGTTTCTTCAAATATTATTACAGGTGACTACATCTCAAAACATAAATCATCATTCTGAAAAAAAAAATAACCCAAACTTCAAAACAAATTTTAAAATGCACTGAAACATAAATCAGAATGCAAAGAATGTCCTAGAGGCAAGATTAACAAGCAATTACACCAGTCACTGGTAACAGTTACAATACACAGCATTTTTAATTTTTCTTCTGAAAAATCTGCCTTGTGGTCGGAGTATGGCAAAATCATCCTACTGTTTTCTACATTCTAAAAAAATTCAAATCATCAATAATCAAGAGACCATCAGCTGATCATGTTTCAGGATGCAGCATGGGAGTATTAAGTGACTGAGCATTGATCAAATGACGACAGAATCTGGAGACTGTGTCTCAAGGAGTATGGGCTGACCCTGATGTTAAGTATGTTCATATTATATAAGCCTACGCTGAGTTACTGTTTCTGCTGCTGAAAAGTGCTGTTAAAACTGCACATACAAATATATTTGCTAAGTCAAGCACCTACGAACACATTTCTTCTGTTCAACCAGTCTTAAAATGGCCTACTCTTAAACCAACTTTCTGGTAAGGAAATACAGACCAGTACCTGACCCAACCATTTCACTGTTCTCAAGGTAAATTCTCTCAGCATTTGATGTGTGTCACCTGCAGGAAAATTTCTTTTATGTAATAACCTACTAGTCACGGGATGATTTAAAATGAAGGTGCCTTTTCTTTTCTCATGTACTTTGCATAGACACAGGCGATGGAAAGAAGGCAGCAGTATTTCAAAAGATGATGCTTACATATCCCTTCTAAATGCATACAGTTCTCTAGGGAACAATCAACTCAGCAATGTCTGTAATGCTCGGGCTATAATTACCAAAATGAGATGCATAACCTTTATTACACCAGCAAACAGTTAACTTTGCAAATTATTTCTCTTACTTCGGTGCTCTCAAATCTTTCATCTTTTTTTTAAGTAATCAAGTGCTTCCAATTTTCCACACTGCAGCTACTGTGCATTCAATGCCAGGTGCTACACACCTCACTAGCAGAAACTCAGCACAATGCCAGACCTTCTCCAGCCCGTGTAGTTTCATATACTGCTGTAGCATGACAGAATGTCTTTGGGATTTAGCAAATTCAGACAGATTCTGTTGCTACATCTCACAGAAAAATGCCTTGAAATTCCCCCTGTTTAAAAAAAGGAAAAAAGGAACAGCCTACATCTCCAAACATGACAGTGCATTCCTGGCATAGAATATGCAATGCAGGAAGAGAAAAATGACTATTTATGTTACCTTCAGTCACATAGTTGTGGTCTCGCAGAAAGCTGTGGTTAATTTTCCGTGTGTCCGTGTCCTCGCCCATTTACAGCAGGATTACTCAGCATGCCTATCCGCAGTGGACTGATAGCATCAGCAGAGGTCGTCACAAGAGCACCATCCATGCTGCCACTGCCTAGCAGAGGCGGGGAACACACCGGGCCACTGAGCACAGCATAATGAGAGCTACTGAGGCAGCACAGACTGAAGGGGGAAGGGGGGGAGGGGGGGGGGTGCGAATAACGAGCGGGGGAAAGGAAAAAAAGAAGAAGAAGAAGAAGAAGAAGAAGAAGAAGAAGAAGAAGAAGAACA